>MPNW01001375.1:15613-35951 GCA_011800805.1 Hirudo medicinalis
GCATAATGGTAATACGTTTGCATCGCTTCCTTCACACTCGGTGCATTTGGAAGAAAACTATAATGATTTGTCTATGATTCTTGAGAAAATCAATTATCAAGAACATCGTTGGATGGTTTGTGGAGACCTCCATTGGACCAAAACTGACTGGTCACTTCAGCGACTTAACCCCCGGCGAAAAAAAATACAACCTTAGTTTCACGTTAGATGGTTTTATTACCATCTCTTCATATAAAATTATGGCTTATGAAGCAGTTTCTTAAATCACTGCCTAAAGATGGGGAATGCTTCAGATATCTGTGTTTAAAGTTCCCACAGCTGTCAGAAGCCAAGTTAAAAGAGGGAGTTTTTGCTGGCTCCTACATTCGAAAACTGTTATCCGATCCCTTCTTTTCAGAAACATTGGGGGAAAAGAAAAAGAAGCATGGGACTCTTTTAAGGACGTAGTACATAGGTTTTGGGGAATACTAAAGACCCTCTCTACAAAACCATTGTACAACGCATGTTGGCTGCATATGAAGCTCAAGGATGCAGGATGTGTTTAAAAGTTAATTTCCTTTACTCCCATATTGATTGTTTTCCCGAAAACTTAGGAGCCTATCGAGACACGATACCAAGAAAGTTGGGGTCTCGACATGCCAGCTGATTACTGTTGGATGCTCAGACGGGAAACAGAGGATGGAAAGCGAAGGCGTGTTCGGAGGAGCATCAAAGAGAAGCAAAGAGAAGAAGAAAAGCTTTCACAGACAAAAGGAGTAAATACGTAGTGTTAAATGTATGAAGGGATAGATTTTTTTTTGTTTCTTTTTTTTCAACTCTAAGAAAAATTATGCGTAGTTAATTTTAATAAAATGTTGATTTTTTCATCCCCGTTGTGCTTTTTTAATGCAAACTCCTCACGTTTTGCAAAAAACTGTACGTGATGGATTTCGGTCCAAACATTTAAAAAACACTAAAATTGTCTCAGATGTCATAATTTCAAATGCTTTATATGTAATAGGGTATAACCAAACTTCTTTAAAAATTTCGTCAATTTTATTTTAATTTTAAATAAATATTTTTTCCAAGTCTAATATGGTCTAATATGATTCAACCTCAAATCAACACCAACATCTGACATCACCATCCTGGATTTTGCTGAAATTGGGCATAATTGTTAAACTAAAGGACTAAGTTACAAAATTAAAATTTTATATTTTTCGGACAATCGGTGTCAGAAATATGGGTCGTTGAACTTTGACCGAAGGCCATCAACTCGCGATGGTTGAGAAGCTGTAAGTTTGGTTCTGTAACACTTGTAGAAGGATAATATTTATATCAAATTAGAGGTCTTTGAAAGCAACTTACTTAGTCTTTTTTATTTTCAATATTTAAAAAGATATTGTCAATTAAAACCTTTGAACCCGGCTTAGGGTAAGTTCGTACAAAAATTATTTGTCGATTCATTTTTTTCATATATTCAGAACATTATAAAGAACACATTTTCCAAAATTCGCAATGGGCTCTCCTACTTTTTTTAATATTGCTTAATAATTTCACAATATATGGCATATAATAGTCTCAAAGAAAAGTGTGAAATGTATTTAAACTGCGTGATTTGCTTAAACAGTTTTAGCTAAAGCATTGGTTGCATCAGTCATTTCCTGGGTCTTTAACTTTATAAGCCATTGTTGATTGAAGATCTTCTGTTAAAATATCATCACTTGATATCATTAGCACATCAGCAGGATGAGGATAGTGAAACGATCGAGCTGGTCCATGTGGGTGGAAAAATTCACTTCTACCTCTTTGAGCTCCAAAAACGTTTACATGACAAGTGCAAGCCATCAACGACTTATTCAGCCTTAACATATCCTTAAATTTTCGCAAATGCAATGGTTCGGTAATCGGTGGTGGAAGTAAGTGTAGATCATGTTCTTATCTTGATTCATTGCTAATCGAAAATTCTTTCACTTTTGATTCGTTTGATGTTGTCCGAATGTAGTGAAATTTATGAGTTCTGGTCAGAGTAAATCTACTGGACAAAAGGGCTAATCCTTCTTCATATTCCTCTATGGTAGCGAAATGGAAATTTAAAGAGTGGTTTTCTGGTGTGGGGTGTTTCTTGATGTGGAGTCATAATTATGTCATCATATGGTCTGTCACGCCGGTAGCCTATGAGCTCACCGTCGCGACTTGTGCGAGCGATTCTTTTGTTAGCGTGGAACTTTATTTTAACTTTTCTTTGTTCGAGCCACACGCCTGGCGCATAATCATTATCATCAACTGTACATANCACCGTCGCGACTTGTGCGAGCGATTCTTTTGTTAGCGTGGAACTTTATTTTAACTTTTCTTTGTTCGAGCCACACGCCTGGCGCATAATCATTATCATCAACTGTACATATATAGGCCAGCACAGACAGAGGGAGTCGTAGTAGTCGGTCGTCGTCGCAGTGACGTCATATAGTATTGTTATTGTTTTGTGTTTTTTTATCGAATAAATATTTCTATTGTTCGAGTGTCTCCGAGCAATATACAAATTCGAACTTGTGTAGTGAAAGGCTCGTTGGGCAAAACACGTCACATGGTCTTTGCACGTTTTACAGTTACGCTTTACAGTTCCCCAACCCCATCACAAGGCAAAAAAAGTTCCAACCTGCAGTCATACCAAACTATATCTATAAAAATATATTATAACTCTGTTGCCAAACAATATTGTAAAAAGTTCATAATAATACAATGTCATTCATTTAATTTTGAACTAATAAACTAATAAAAAGTTATTGAATAATTTATGGGATGATTAGCGAATTCGCGAATGACCGAAGTATGTTGCTTGGGATGACTCACCGGATTCCAACAGCCCGCCTGTTACATCTTACCTTTACCTCTGGAGACAGAACCATCCTTGCCAAAGCATTCACTATATACGTTCGACCACTACTGGAATATTGTTCCCCAGTATGGAATCCCCACCTCAAATATCTTATTCAAGGAATCGAGTCAGTCCAAAGAAGATTCACAAAAGCAATTCTTAGCCTTCGACACCAACCATACTCAGCCAGACTTAAGATTCTAGGGTTCAGATCACTCGAATATCGTCGTTTAATTTCTGATTTATGCTTTTTGTTTAAATTACTAAATGGTCTCGTGAAAAGTGATCTTTAATCTTGTTCAATTTTCGGAATATAAACGAACACGTGGACATCGCTTTAAGTTACTTGCGGAGAAATGCTCGGTTAATACTGCTAGAAACTTTTTTTGAACAGAGTTGTTGTTGTCTGGAACTCCCTACCAGACGAGGTGGTATCTGACGGCACTTTTTCTCTATTTAAATCATTACTCCTTGATATTGATTTTTCAAAATTTTTGTCAATTACTGACTAATCTATGAACTTTGCTCTTCCTCTCTCGGTGTTGACTTTCTGTCTTCCATTTTTGCCGAGGCTGGTCTTATTAGTGGCTATTAGCCCTTCGACCGGATAAATAAATAAATAAAATATATGGCGTTCTTTGATAGTAGGGATGTGCTGTCACTACGACCCTCTCATTAATTGCTTGAGATTGTGCCTTTTGTAACAACGACCAAACCATAAATGACCATAAACCGTGTTGAAGATATTTTCGTTACTTTGTTTTCTTTGATGTCAGTCGTCAAGATTCACATATCGCTACCTTCCTTTCGCTAGCATAGTTTCTCACACTGAAAACTGCTCGACTTTTACAATTCATTCTCCCAATAAAAAAAGACCCTTACAATAGACTTCAATTATTCGAAGCAATGCATTTCTTCCCTAGAATCGAGATATGAAACTTGTGAAAAGTCTTTTCTCTCCCGCCATGTCTAGTCTTATACAACATTTTCAGCAATAGACATTTTTATTAATTAATTTGTCTTAAATTGATCGCATTATTGCAAAAACATAAACAATTTTTAAGCTCGACATAAATGACGTATACCGCTAGAGGCCAGTCAGCGATCACATAAATATTAACTTTCTGACTATGACATACATGGAGACAAGTACGTCGGCGTTTAGAATTTACGTAACGGGACAGCCAATCAGAGAGCACACCAATTAGATTTTATGAAAAATTTATAAAATTATCAATGTATCAAACAATGAATACAAAAATATAAGTTAATTGGAATAAAAATTTGGCTAATAGTAAAATATATGCTGTCTCTTAAAGTATCTGATTTTATGACTATCAATCTGACAAACTTTCATGGAGTCGTTTAAGTGTTTTATTTGCGAGAAATTTTTCGGTTTAAATGCCTCACTGCACAAACATTATATGAAAATAAAGAAACTGGCTTGCTGGAGAAGGCTAAAAAAAAGACTCAAATCACATGCTTTGGCTAAGAGAAAATGCATCAATGATGTGAGAAGCTTCACTGTAAAATCTCCAAAAGAGCATTCAAATAAGAAGATGGAGCCTCAAAACTTGTTTTACATGCAAGAAAAAACTACCCAAAACCTGAACTTCAAATGAGCCCACTACTGAAGAAACTGATTCACTCAGGTCATTGAGAGGAACCCAGTTTGAATGTTATGGCAAGCTGCATGACCAAGACTATTGTGAAAAATGCTTTGATTTATGATTAGACAAAACTGAGAAGTTTATTTCTTTGAAAAAAACTTTAGTCTCAGCAGCCCCAACAAAAGTCTAAATTTTTTTGTTTTAGGCAGGGACGTCGTTAGGGTAGGGGTCAGGGGCCAAAGAAACTAAAAAAAAGGTAAATAAAAGTAGTTTCATCCGGCTGGGCGAGGTATTGCCCACCCTTGAAAAAGCTGAAATGACGTCCTAGTTTTAAAGATAGAAGGACGACGAAGTGGGAGTAAGTTGTAATCATATAATGTGTTATGTTGTGTTAAAGTGAAAGCGAATAAACATCTGGCCTCTGCGAATTATCTCCTTGGATGCATTAAATATCTATTTATAATATATTATTATTTAAATTTTTTTTTTAATTTGGCTAAATTGTGTCCTAATCAATCAAACTTATATCAGGTTAATTTTATAAACTAATTAATATTCACGCACTGTTTGATCGGCCTCTGCGATTAAAACATTTGTTTTTCAAGCTTCATATAAATATGAAACTTATATTTGCAAAGTTAAATTTTTTATATTTATCAGGTGATGCTGCTGCGATTAAGCTAATGTAACCAGAACTCCAGCTTATGTTATTGCAAAATTAGTTAACTTATTGACAAACGAGACATGTCCCTGATTGTCGCGTATTCTTGAAGATTTGTGACATGGTTTTTCAAGAAATTTACGAAATTATGAAATTAAGAAAGCGTTTTGTCATAATCTTAACGATTCTGGGCCTGGGCTTCATTTTCCAAACTTTGTATTTTTACAGTTATCCCAGTTCTGGAAAGTATGAGACACCTGATCACATAGACGAAGCCGTCAAAACTCCTTTAAAATCAACTCATAATAAAACGATTATTAACTCGAGAAATCTTTTGCAGGGTATAAAATTACATCGTGAAATTGCGAGAAATAACGATGCCCCCAAATCTACGATGCTTTCAACTACCCTTAATGATTTTACTTATGAAACAACCTCACCTTCATTAGAACTAAGCACCTCTGGAAATACTAGTAACAAATCAAATTCAATGGGTGATCATAAATTTGTACCTTGGAAAAGGAGTGCTAGTCACGCTTTGGATGGATTTCATAACAGATCAAAGAGTCATTTAAAATCACTTTCAAGAAAATATGCCAGTACAAAAAATGTGCCATCTTTTAGTGGCAATTCCACTACTTATTCAAAGTTTGATTTAAGAAAATCCACCAGACTTGATCAACAAAAAAGCAAGGATTATCATAAAATCAGAGGAAATAGATTTGTCTCAAGATTTGAAATAGATAGAGAGGTCTTTGCAGCAGATTCAAATTTCAGAAATTTTGACTTCAATGAACAAGTTCCTTTCAAAAAATATTCAAATCAAACTGGAGAACTCACCCATGTTGAGAATCCTAAGAATCTATTCCAAAAAAGTGAATCACCTTCAGAATTCAATTTCAGAATCACATCTGTGAAAGATCATAGAATTCTAGGTGTCAGTAGGGATCAGTTATCCAGAGAGGAGATCTTGTTTGGTACATTGAGGCCAAGAAATACTTCTCAACTCAAGGATGAAGTAAGGATTGTTTCCATGTCTCTCTACGGATCTGAGGCACGTTACATGTTAGGGGCAATGGAGAATGCTAAATTGGTGAAAAAAAACTTCCCAGGATGGAAGCTGAGGTTTTATGTTGAGTCACCTCTGACCAAGAGTCCAAAATATGGACAAGTTCCCCTAGAGATTCTTGACAATTTGAGGAACTTTGGTGCAGACATCCATTACATCGTTCCTGAGGAAGATTTCCTCCCTCCAATGATGTGGAGGTAGGTTGCTGTGCATTATTTTGTCAACATCCAATCATCAATTTTGATGCATCATTTCTTATAAAAGTATTTTAATGGAAGGTCACTTTTAGTATCACCACATTAGGTTACTTTGCAAAGCATTCGTGTTGAAATTGGTATTAAACAAGTTGCCTTCTAACCCAATGCAAATATTTTTAAACAACAGAATTTCATTAAAACAGGTTCCTTATAGCGGACGACCCATCAGTGGACCGTTTTATTGTAAGGGACTGCGATTCGAGACTGACCAAGAGAGATTTTGCTTCGGTCATAGCCTGGATGAGATCTGGCCAGGCTTTCCAATGTACCAGAGATCATCCGAGTCATGCCGGACAGTCGGTTTCGGGAGGTCTCTGGGGAGGAGAGTCTCATAAGCTGAGGATCATCTTGAGAAGGTGAAAGAAATGTTTGCTGAAATGTCATGTCATGCATTTAATTCATCATATCATTTGTAATTTTCAATATTTAGATCATATTTGGCCGATGGACTATTTTTGTGTCCATTTTGACTAAAACATGGAATTAATTAAAAACCGTCGACAGAAACTATAAGTGGTGGTTATGATATGCGGCAGCAATAGGATCAGTCATCCTGTATAATCACTCAGAGATACTTTTTATAAGAGATAACAATCGAGAAGCTGTAAAGTTTTTTAAATGCCTTTTCAAACATTTCCAGTTCCTGGATTGAAGCCATGAGGGGCAGGTCTTCCAACTATTTTTCTGACATGGACTTCCTACAAGGACACATTTGGCCACGATTGGTATCCCATGCATACTGCTCAGACAGCACCTCTTGTGACCGATGGCCAAATTCTTTCCCATTTCCTGTTCCTCGTTATGGCTACGATCATGTTGGAGAGGTAAACGTGCATACTGATTCACAAAAAATTGCGAATATTTTATGATGTTTTTCAAATTTTCATTTCTGTGATTATTATTGTAAAGGCATTGTTATTACTATTGAAATGCAGACAGTGTCTAGTAATGTATTTCTTCTAGACTTCTGATTTATCAACCTGTGGATTTTATTTAATTTGATTGGATTTGATGTTTCTGTCGACATGTTACGACATGGTAGAATTTTCTTATCATGAGTAAAATAATAAGAGATCCTGGGAAATACAATCCAATAACAAGTTTATTATTATTTCACTACAATTAAAATTTTAAAACAAAAATAAAAAGGTCCAAACTATAAAGCTTTTTCAGTTAAAATTTATTGAGAAATGTTCATTTTGACACTTCTCAGGTGTATGATGAAAGAGGTATTGGAAGAAAAGTGGATATCAGAATATTGCAAAGACAAGGAGAAAATGAAGCTTGCTTATCTCCTCCTCAAGATTAATAATCTCATTTCATGTTTTATTTGTGATTAATTTTCTTCTTTTTTTTGTAAATAATTTTTTTTATTGTTAAAATAAACTCAGCTTGAGTTTTACAGTTGAGTTTTTGTAATTATCTGTGAAATGTGGATTTAATATCATGGTCTATGGGCTTACTGGGTTTACTGTGATTCACTTTTCTTTATTATTATTATTATTTGTTGGTACCTCACTGAATTGTTATTCAATTTTTGATATTTTTAAAGTCTACATATAAACATTAGCTTCTCCTTCATGAGACACAATGCAGTGGGTGTGCTGTTCAGGTGTTCTGTGTGGTTACCAATCACCTGCCTCTCTAAAAATTTGATTCTAGCTTGTTATATTATATTGCTTTTCCAGTTTCTCTTGAAAACCTCATCATCATTCAAGATCTTATTTTCAAAAAACCAGATAATATATTATTGATAATGAGAAAACATCCCAACAAAACGTCCACTGAGAATAACTCTCTTTGGTTCAATAATGCCCCATCTTTCAAGAATTATATCCTTTACCTCAACTTTTCATCACAACCTGAGGGAACCATCACACCTGGTATGACTGAAGGCCTGCATTCATTCCAGAAGGAGTGGCATTGGGACATCCTGCGAGCCATTCAACTTGCTTTTGTTGTGACACATTTTCTTTTCGATGCTGTCCATAAATGCTTCAACTGGTGGACAGCCATTTGACATTTCTTTAGAATCATTCAATAAAATGCTTTAATGTGCTAACCATTGCTTAATTCTCAAATGTTGTCAACTGCATTTTGTTTTTCAAGTGGTCCTCATGTATGTGTCAGTTGTCATAACTTATTATACTTTCCATTGCGTTTCCATTCTCTCTGCATGTTGCTTGATGTCAAGGAGATTTTCACTTGTCTCGTTTACCTTTGATTAAATTGTATGAAATCAAATATTCACAAAAAATAATGGCAGAAGATTGTTTAATAAATTTTAATGATCTGAATCATCAGATAATGAGAATGTTTTTTATTCTATATTCTGAGAAATGTGGATTTAATATCATGGTCTATGGGCTTACTGGGTGCACTAAATTTATTAAAATTAGAATTTATTGAGAAATGTTCATTTTGAAGCTTTTCAGGTGTGGCATGGTAGAATTTCCAAGAATTCCTTTGTGATTATTATTGTAAAGGCATTTTTATTACTATTAAAATGCAGAAAGAATCATTAAAAGAAATACTTATGCAATGGAATTGTGAGCAATATATAAGCATGTAAACAAAGTAACAGCAAGGAGACATGACCACCAAATTAATAACAGTTTGGTAGCCTGTTGTTTGTATTATTCAATTCCAGGATGTATAAGGTGAGGAAAATAACATTTCCATTATTGACCGACATACTGCATGTTCACTTAAACAAATCATTATAACTAGAGGAGAGTAACTTTTATCAACCTCAGGTGGTCTGTCTAGCAAGTTGTTAAGGGTCTTTAAATTTGTGGAACAACTGCTTAGCAGTTTTTCCAATCTAATTTTCTAGTTTTTTTTTTTTCTTTCTAATTTTCTAGTTAAAACTACGATGTTATTGGGTGGCAAGTTGCAGACCAAGACAAAGTCCCCTGAAAGCATTATTATAAATTTTCTTTGATTTTATTGGGCTCTGCCTCTCAGATGTGACAGCTCCTTAATGAATAGCATCCTGCTTGGTAATACATGTCAACTCAAATGCCTAATTTTCATCATTATGATGGCTACCGCATCCTGAACTATGATAAATGAAGTGGGCTCAATTGCAAACGAATGATTTTAATTACTACATATCAAAATATGTAAAAGACAATCAAGATTATCTGAATGTAACATAATGTCATTTAATTAGCATCACTAGAGGTACAAGCCAAATAAACGATTCAATTCTGCTTGATATAGACAAGTGGTGAATCCTTGGTCTTTGGATACTCGACACCGTGAAGTTCTGGTTCACCTCCATTACAGGGAAGGGGAACAAAAATCCTCAGGTGGGCACATTCATCACCACCAAGATGAACCTGAAGAATTTAGCAATTGATGCATTTAATCCATTCAATTTAGCTCAAGATACTATATATAAACAGCTTGTCAAATCACCATTAGTTTCCAAAGCCAATAAACTACTGAATTTCACATTCTTGTGAACTAACCTTGACAAAGTAGTTGGTTCCAGCTACAACCTGGGTTGCAACCTCAAGAGCTTTAAATACATCAAACTGCTTATTCACTCTGGAAGCTACCTGAGGCTTGAACTGATGATAAAAAACCGATTCAATTAGTTAAGCTCTGCAATGATGAAACTTTGTGTTGTCGTTAAATAAATATCTAATTATTCTATTCCTATATCGAGCATCTAACCTTGTCTACTAGAGCTTGAGTTTCGGCATCGGCAGCTTTAGCTGGGGTGAGACCACCGCACATCATCTTTACGAATTCAAGTTGAAAAAGCGAAAAAAATTCAGCGGAACTTCAACTTCGACAAAGGATTGTTTACGTGCCTTTTATGTACTAGGCGCTCTCTTGGTATTGGGTAATATTCATGTGACTAATGAATCAGCTCACTATAAAATATTATTAGCATAATTAGCCCTTGTTGTTCGTTATAAAGAAAATCATGCTTGTGATCACTCGACCAGGCTAATTAATGTAATTATTTCCTCTTAAGTTTTACCATTAGAAAATTGCAACCGTTCGTATTATGGAAGTATTGCAAGTTTCACAGGGTGAGCTTTTGTTCATGTGACATTATTTGGTCAATTCCCAGATGATTAAGATAATTTGGTGATGAAATTTGACAAAAAAATTAAAATTAAAAAATTAAGTTATTACATTCGATCTTCCACAAAGAATTTTTTTTATATTTTATAATTTCAATAAATATTTTTATTAATGGTCTGATATTAAGAAATTTTTGCAGCATCAAACATGAAAAATTTTAATTGGAACATCTTGAGCGTCTTGAAAGTCTATCATGTTTGTAAAAAAAGTTTACTAATTTCAAGCAAAAATTATTAAAGCGTAAATCTTCATCTAAAAGAGAAATGGCGTTATAAGTCAGTCACATATTAACCCAATTGTAACAAGGGAGGAATTCCCGAATCAGTTCTTTGAAACATTAGCGCTCTGATGCTTCCATCTACATTTCGAGCAACGCGATTATAAGCAGGCCAACCTGCACGCCGACCATTGTACTTACCACTCATTGCAGATGCATTGCCAAGCTTTGTCCGCCGCAGTTTCCCAGATCTAGGTCATGTATCTTCAAAAATTCCTTTGGTCTTTGTTTGCCATGAATATTACAAAACGTTCCACTGGACCATCTTTCTCCATGTACCTCAATACAAGGGCCAGTTGATCAACGTGGGCTGCATCGGGTGTAGAATCCAAAGAGATGGAGTAGTACTTTGATTTCTTAACTCGAGCGTCATAGCGTCTCCGAGGACTTGTTCACCTATTACACAAGCACCTTCATTATTGTAGATGTATGTGTGTCCCTTGCCGCAATTAGCTTGAGTTTCGATATAAGAAAAGGGGGTACCGGGCAATGAGTTCAAGAATACCCAGAAAATGTCAATTTCTAGGTGATCCAACCAATTCGTTGTCTCCTCTAAAGGCTAAGCCACGCTCGGCAATAAATTTAGTAACACTGACTACTCGTTTCACCACTGGTCTCCAGTATTGCTCTGGACGCTGACCTGTTGTGTCAGCTCCGTATCATTTCGCCCAATTGCTTTTAACCTCCTATTGAAAGCAATCGTAGCTTCAATGTTCTGTTGACTGCTTAGGACTATGTAGACGTTCTTGTGAATGTTTCCATTCACAGAATCCATTAGATGAAAGCTGAGAAGACTCAGATTTTGCTTTATTTAAACACATCAATCTGCACGTGAAGCAGTAAACACATCCATTGATCCACATCCAGAGAAGCATAACCTGTTATTCCAGTTCCTAGTTATGACTACGTATTTTGTGTCANGATTTTGCTTTATTTAAACACATCAATCTGCACGTGAAGCAGTAAACACATCCATTGATCCACATCCAGAGAAGCATAACCTGTTATTCCAGTTCCTAGTTATGACTACGTATTTTGTGTCATTTTTCGAAAGCCTATATTGATGGGAGGCCCCTCTTGGTGGGTGGCCCGGGGCCAAGGCAAATTTTCGCCCCCCCCCCCTAATCCGGCCCTGGGCATCTCAAGAGGCTGATATCAATTTGGAAGCAACTTTAGAACTCTGTCTTACCTTCAAATATTGCGATATGACCTTCGCTGATCAGAGTTTTTACTTTTACAAACGTTTGCCAGATTTGATAAAAAAGGCACAACTGTCGACTGAGCCACATTTCAATACATGTCTTTATATTTTTACTTAATTTGGAGCGTTGGTCATGATGTGAAAACGATATCGTTCATTGATACGATATCAAAATCATCAAAATTCGCGTGTGATTAAATGTCTGAAACAGGTTCAAACTAGGTCGATCTAATCTTTCTTGACGTAGTGAAGTGGGTCATCCCTGGCCTTTGGGTACTCAATGCCATGAAGTTCCGGTTCGTCTCCATCACAAGGAAGGGGAACAAAAATTCTCAAGTGGGCACATTCGTCATCACCAAGATGGACCTGCATTAATTTAATAAGTATTAATAATTGAATATCACGTCATCAATTCAATTATGGCTAGCAGGTTGGCCGAATGGGTTTCGTTCCTGCATGCGGTGTTAATGGCAACAGTCGTAATGTGTCGTGCACCCTCGGGTAGGGGCGCTACATAAGGCAGAGCGATTAAAAAGTGCATTCTAAGTCCAAATCATCTTAGTTATGCAACGGACTTTAATCAAATAAATAAATAAATAAATAAATAAAAGTGCATTCATATATCCTATTCGGATGCATAAGGCACTCAAAAGATCGGCTAAATACAAAACTAAAAATTATCTAAAAGACCCAGCACTGTCATGAGCCATCAGAGTTGAAAAATAAAACTTGGTTGGCAAATGAGTCGACATTTTGCTTGATAGTTTTGATATCTTACCTTAACGAAGTAGTTGGTTCCAGCGACGTCTTGGGTTGCAACTTCAAGTACTTCGAAGACTTCAAGTTCCTTGTTCACTCTGGATGCTACCTGAGGCTTCAACTGATAAAAATTATTCATCTAGTTAAAGCTTAGTAAAAATGCTGTAACATTGTTGTCAAAATGAGTTCCCATAACAAACTACGAGCCTTGTCGATCAGAGCTTGAGTTTCGGCATCAGAAGCTGTAGTTAGGGATAAACCTCCAAACATCATCTTTTCAAATTCAGACTAAAAAGAACCAAACGAAAACTCAGTGGAATAGCAATTCAACTTCGAGGAGGGATTGTTTACAGTACTTTATATAGGCCATTAAGTACTAACCAGGCAGAAAATGTTGGGCAATATTCATGAGAGTGTTGAACCGACACCCTATAAATTAGCATACCATCACCGTCCTACGCGAAGATAAGCAGGCTTATGAACTTTTCATTAGGTTTATTAATGTTAGTATTTTGCAAAGAATTCGAACTCTCGGAAATGCCTACTCGTACGTAGTAGAGTAACATTGCAAACTTTATGGAATCAGTTTCAAATGTTCAAACGGCAATGTATTATTTAGACCACTGTCTTGATTGGTAATTAGATCATGAATCTCGATTAGAGGAATTTTTTATGTTCAAATGAAATCTATGTGCATTTATTATATATATATATATGAATTAATTATTGGAATTTATTACCTAATTTCAAAATACAACGAATAATTTGTATAATCGTCTGCTAGTGATGGAGATAATTTTTGGGCATGCGTTAAGATGACAAAGCATTTTTCATAGTGTCTAATGTAATAATATAATTCATAATTATTTTGTTCAAAATTTAAAAGTATTCAGAAATAATTTTTTTAAGGAGGGTGCTTGTAAATAGATATAATTACACAAAAAGTGATACAAAAGTGTTCCATTTAATAATATGATAATATAATTTAAAATAATTATGGAATTATAATTAATTAGAATACAATTTTTTGAACGCACATTTTTACAAATCTCAAAAAGGCATCCTGAGTATTCGTCGCACTTAATTCCGCTGTCTTTGAGTGTCAGCTTGTTGTCGGGCGTGCAGTTTGTCTCGTAGCTTGTGAACTTGTAAAAAGATGGCCAGCGGTGAAGGAGAGTACCCGAAGTTGATAAAGTTTTCGGAATTGAAGGAGAATAACAATAGCAAATCTTGCTGGCTTGCCATTCATAACGAAATTTACGACATAACCAAATTTCTCGAAGACGTATGCTTAATTTTTATTAATTGGATTTTTGACTTTCATCTTTGGTTCATTTTTGTTCTTAAAATAATTTTTTAGCATCCCGGTGGAGAGGAGGTTTTGCTCGAACAAGCAGGTGTGAGACATTTGCTTAAATAAATCTTTGGTGGAGATGTCCTAAAATTCATGTTTATAAATGTGAAGATTAAGTACTAGTTTAAATTGTAACCATGGTGGCTTGATCAAAACTAATTAAATGTTGCAAGTTTCATTCTGTCATTTTTCCTAAAGGTGGATATGCTACTGAAGCGTTCGATGATGTGGGACATTCAACTGATGCTAAGGAGATCATGAAACAGTATCACATAGGCACACTTGCTGAGGTATGATTGAATGATTTTTGTTTCAGCAGAGATCTTATGCACTATTTATTCTTTGGAATTTTGNTGTGGGACATTCAACTGATGCTAAGGAGATCATGAAACAGTATCACATAGGCACACTTGCTGAGGTATGATTGAATGATTTTTGTTTCAGCAGAGATCTTATGCACTATTTATTCTTTGGAATTTTGCATTTGTTTCGAATTCAGACAAATTACTCTATGTGGCTTTATATTTTATTTGTTCTAAATTATTTTTTAATACATCTTGCTCAACTACGCTCTGTTCAACCAAAGTTAATTTTGAAATTGCAGGAGGATAGAGAGCACATAAGGACCACTGTAAGTTATTTTTTGTAACATGTCAGTGATTTGTTTGTATTCTCTGATTATTATTATTTTAACTTCTAGGGTTTACATCCTGCTGGCACTGACTCACAGAACGAAAAGTGATTAATTTTTTTTATTGTTTGTAATAATTATTTCTTAAGCCTTTCTTTTTAATTCTTTATTGTTCATTCTTTGATTTAGCAGCCATTCAAACTTGGCCTGTATTTTGATTGCAAATTATTTATTCAAATATATTTCTTTGTTTTGGTGTTTTTTATGAATCAAACCATTCATTTATTTATTCTCAGACAAGGCTGCCAAATATTTTAATGAAACCTGGAGTTTTTGATCTTCATGCAATATACCAAAAATATGCCTGAGTTTGTCTGCGATCAAAATCACTAGAGCCTTAATTTATTTGCTCAACTTTTGTTTGGTCGAACAAAGAAATAAACTAATCTTTTTTTGAATATTTGCTTTTTGCTTCAATCTTTTGAAGTTATTCTAGAGACTTTGTTGATTTCTCAATGTTCATGAAAACCTGCTGAATTGAAGTCATGGCTGTGTTAGGGGCATTTGTTGACACCCATCATCTACATTTGCATGTGTTTTTGTGCTGACAATCACATGATTGTGACTTTAATCTATTTATTAACTTGTATTATTTATTCGAGGGGTGGAAAGATTTGTTTATATGCAATTTATACTACATTATAAAATATCATGAATATGCACTATGAATTACCATACTAAGTGCATAGTATGACAGTTGTAATATAGTAAAAATTATTATACTATGCCTCCAATTTATTGTCAGAATCAACAACAATTTAGTCACATGTGCGTGGTTTTTATTTTATTCCTAAGGTCTTGGACATCCTGGCTGATTCCACTTGCCATTGCAGCAGCAGTAGCCTTCTTCTATCGTTACTTCCTCGCTTGAACTCCGCCATGGCAGACGTCCGGTCACTCTGTCAACAAAATTGCAAGTTGATGCCATCTGATGATCGTCGTGCTGGAAACTGAATGGATGTTTCTCTTTGGATTTTTTTTGACACGTAAAAAGAGGATAACCAGATGCCAGGCTCTGTTTTCATTTTTTTGAGATATTCGATGGATTGCTGAAATACGCGAAGAATATGCTTTTGTGCATCTTTCAATGATCACGATTCACATCTTTACACCTTAGTGACAGGACCAATCTCATATTTTATGGTATACCATTGCATTCAGAATTAATCTAACTTGAGTACAATGAAGTTTTGGAGCTATATCAGATTGTTGTGGTCCGTGGGTCACCTTTTGTTGCTCTTTGGGAGTTCCATGGCATTTGATCGCAGTGGTTAGGCAAAGTAATGGTAACTAGTGGAAATAAATGGTTAAATGATAAGTTTTTGAAAAATATTAAAAAAGGAGCTGAAAATTGCATTGAGCTATTTTGGCAGTTGGAGGTTTGAGAAGTTTAAAACCTTTTGACGATTTCTTTGACCATCATCTTTGGATTTAACGCTTCGAAAGTTCACTTGAAATCCGATTTAGCTTTGTTTGAATGTCTCTCGATGCGTGACATTAAAAATTTCGTTGAAATTTCATTACTAGGAGCTCGGGCAAGCTGGTTCATTGAAGATGGAGATAAACTTCCCGGGGAGAGGTTCACGCTAAAATTATCAACAAAATCCGAAAGTAATTTTTTAGCGAATGCGACAAAGCGACCTTTGAGCAAAACTGAGTTGTGAGGTCATGATAGAGGACAGATACTGTGTTAAGTTTCTGCACGCAGCTTCTGATGGCCTCATGAGGTGAAAGGTACAGTGTTGTCTTGTCAAGGTATGAAAAACGTAATCATGAACTGAGTCATTAACTGCAAATTTCTGGATATGGATATCAGTGTCTTAACTGGTCTGAATGTACAAATTATATGAGGTGGCGAGTCGCAATTGCTTTTACCCTTTGGACTACTCCCTGAACAACAACAGGCTGTCACTCGTAATCTGATACTTTTCTCACTTTTTTCCCCACTTCACATTGTTCTTAAAATAAGAAAATATGCAATCTCTGCCACAGATGGATAAATCATAAAGCATGAGGGAGCATTTAATTAATATCTTTTAAGTTAGGCTTACATATAGCAGGTGGTGTAGCTACTGGACATATTATGAATGGTGTGGATGTGAATGTTTGGCGAAAAGTCATGCGGCTAATTGTTCATCATTCCCTGGTATTTCCAGGGTAATGGGTTATATGGTGAGTCAGCGTGAATGAAACCAAGGACCATTACAAGTTCCGGAGTGCAATTTTTCTTACATCATAATATTAAATTCTTATTCTATTACATTCTTTCTTCAGAACCTTAGCTTTTACCAAGATCAGCCAACTTCATTTTTAAAGTTCCTAAAGTAAGACAACAAAGAAGTCTCTATTGTGTTCGAGCGCAGGCAACATTCAAAGTAATACAAAAAGTTACTGAAAGTTCCTTAAAAAGTTGAATCTAGGCGAATGCTTTGAGGTTCAATGTCGATACTTTTTACCAAACAATAAATTTTATGAATTTTATTATCCCATTTAGATTTTGAAACCAGAGTTAATATTTAAAAAAAACCCGCATAATTAAAACTTTAGTTAAATTTATTTTTTATGTCATCGTTATTTCAAGTTATTTCTTGAGTTCATTCTTTAGTATCCATCTTTTGTTCCAGACAACATAATTCTATATCGAAGCAAAAGGCCTTTCAACAAATTATTTACTTCGCAAATCAATCAGCTAAAAAAAGAACTTCCAAAAAATGAAATTCCAACGTGATAATTCGAATTGTTAAAATTCGTTGCCCTGAATTTTAGGTAACGTTGTGACGATAGGAGATTAATTAGGGTATTTTGAAAACATTAAAAGGCACAATTTGGTGAAATTATTACTGTCCTATTGCCAAGGTCGCCCACAGAAATTTCTGACCCCTAGGCACCGCGGCCACGGGTTCCTACGCAGAGCAGCCACGTTTCCCGTGTTATATCAATTTGGTAATGAAAAAGCAAAAAAAGGTCATGATTGTAATATTTTAATACACTGGCGGACCCTAAAAAATTGCCTGGGCACTTGCTCCACCCCCCTCTCGGAGGCCTTGCTTATTGCTTGTGGTTGTGGTCTATATGCCCCAGTAGCATTTTATTGAAAATTCTGAATTGCCTTAACTGTATCTTAGTGTTTAAGGACCTTGTGAGCTTAAAGCAGGTATATATGGTCAAGGTGAACAATGCTACCATGCTACCAGGCGATCGTCCATAAAACAATGGAATGTTATTTTTGGCAAGATCATCTCTAGACACTGTCACGGCAATAATATTACTTATAATAAATCATTATAAATATGTTATCGTTTTAGTGTTATTATTATTATTATTATTATTATTATTATTAAATTTATAATAAAATTAATAATAAAATTATTATTATTATTATTGGTAAAGTGTTGCTTTGAACTTTGTACTAAGAGATGTTCAGTTGCAATTTTTGGAAATTTGCTTGTAAATTTCCATGCTTTGAGTGAATTTTTTAAATGTCCTAAAGTGATTTATTTTATTTAATAAAAAAAATAACTATTTCAAAAAGCAAATATATTTTTTGCAATTTATGGTCAGCTAAAAACACATCGACTTGTGAACTCAAGATAATATAACGAGCAATCTCTTTAAATTCGTGATTGAATTAAATGATCAACTTGAACCTAGGTTTCCACGTCATTTAATGCAATATGTTTTATGTTTTATTTGTTCGCAGAACATGCACTCCAGACGTACGTATGTTGTAATAAAAAACCTCCGGAATAAATAAAACCGCAAAACATTCATTGCTGACTTCTAATTGACAAGATAAAAATAACGAGTGTTAAACTAAAAAAAGAAACTTTAAAAATACACACCTCTTATTAGAGAGTCCTAGATATCCATGATGATAATCATTAACTTTCCTTAAGCCCAGAGCCACGTGTGTCGTACCATGGCGCCAGCGTTGTTGCGGCGGGCAGGCGACCTCATCATAAGTGCCACTTAGCTAACGGCTTCGTACCATACCGTTAAAGTGGCGTTTATAAAAGAAGGAAATCTAGGATTACGTTTATTTTATATTTTAATTTTATGAAGCCGAGGGGCAGGCCGAACAATTGCAGAAGTCGAAGTTACAGCCGTACCAGGGAAGCCATCCACGGAATCTGAAAGTCAACAATCAGCCGGTCATTGCAACTTGTATCCAATCATCTGCCTTTTCCATTAAACCGTTTTGACTAGGGAAGTAAATAATGGCCAACGAACGAAGAGGTAGTGGACCTCAGGTCAACGAATCTGTGCTCTTTGGGAATGGACACAGCGAAACAGTCGGTTAGCGGCTATGTTGCATGAATTTTTTAGATATAAATTGCTTTCTTTAATGCAAATTTACAACTAGTATGTAAATTAAAAAAGACTTAATATTTTAAAATATTTATTTCAAATTGTGTGGAGGGCAGATGCCAATTACCCTTTATCAGGTAAACATGATTGTAACCATAAACAAGAGGTGAGAATGATTTGCATAAGGCTAGCCAGTTGTCTGCTGCTAAGGACCTATGATATTGTCACCAGCTATTAAATGTATCTTAAATCTTAATTCTAATAAAAGTAGAAAAAAAACTGTAGTAAAAGAAAAGTGAGTGAAAGTGGAACTGAATGTACTTTAAACCGATGACCCCTGGTAGATGAATAATTCCAGACATGTAAATGGTTTTTTAACTTGTGGACGTTAGATCGAAAATGACCTCATAACACAAACAGAGGTCAGCAACGAGTCATCGATGTTTAGCGATTTGATAATGTAGTGCAGAAAATACATCATGTTTGTAATCTGTTTCCAATGCATTAGCAATTCTCTCAACCTGAAAATTTTGTTAATGAAAATAAGCTCTCTCTAGCAAACAAACACATCAACTTTGAAATTATTTAAGCCTATGTGCAACATTCATTTATTTGCAATCAATGATTTTATTGTTGATGAAGTTCAAGAATTTGATGATATCGAGCTGACAGTATATTTCTTTTTGTAAAATCTGTAAAACATTTGATAAAACTGTAGTTCAACATAAGGATCAACATATTTTTTTGTATTCTAGTGAAGGAGGTACGAGCAAAGATGGAGGACTTCTGGAAAAAACATTCTCAGAATGCCAGCGAGGAGGAGATGATGCTCGACACAAATGCCGACGTCCTCGGTAAAGAGGAGATTCCGGAAATACTTTCCATGCTGCCGAGCATCAAGGGGAAGGACGTTCTCGAACTTGGGGCAGGAATTGGGTTGGTTTTGCTGGTTGTCTGACTGTAACAATGATGATTTCAGCAATATTGCATCAATGTTTTAATAAACCTATCTCGTGGCATAAAAACATTGCATTTCGTTGGAGAGACTTTCTTATACAGTGGCGATCGGTTAACGAACAGTCCGGATAACGAACAAATCGGATAACGAACACTTACATGAAAGATTTTTGTGTTCGGACAACGAACACATATTCGGATAACGAACTTAAACGAATATCACGGAGCGGTTA
>MPNW01001377.1:11585-19085 GCA_011800805.1 Hirudo medicinalis
ATTGGTGAATGAATGAATGAATGCATTCACTAAATGTGCATTGATTGGATGACGTTGTCAAGGAGTTCGAGTCCGCGAAAATAAAAGCCCGATCGTAAAAATAGAATGAAGGAAGAAAATAAGCACTTGAATCAACTTGGTTGACCAAACATTACCAACCTGCCATTTGAATATCTGTGGTTGAACTTGTCTGAACTTGCAAGGATGGGGTTAGGGCATTCATATGCCATGTAACTGCAATCTAATTAACAATTCACTTCTTGCTGTAATTATTATTATTATTATTATTATTATTACTATTATTATTATTACTATTATTATTATTATTATTATCATTATCAATAATAATATTATATACTATCCTATTATATAATTATCAATAATAATAATATATGGTAATAATAATTAATAATAATAAATATTATACTTATTATTATTAAAGCTTGATACATCAAGACCAAAAACTAAATAACTTCAGTCTTGACATTCATACTTGGGTTGCTTTTCCCTCGGGATGAATCGAGTTGCAGTGGATGAATTTAACAACGCAAGCTCTGAGCAATCGTTGGGAGCAATAAGCAATTACTTGTGATTGACAATCAATTTCAATCAATCGTTTAAAAGGACTTAATCGAACAAGTTGATGTCTTGGGGGACTGCTTTGCTCAGTTCTCATTTCCTCAGTGTCGGACCAATTAGTTAGTGCTCCAATCGACGGCTCATCAAGTCATGCATGCATTCATTCATTCATTCATTCATTCATTCATTCATTCATTCATTTATTCATTCAATAAATCAATCAATCGTTCACGAGTTGAACTGCTCAGCCATCGGACTGGTAGAACCTCAGCAACAGTATCATTTCATTTTTGTCGGATACTTAGCATCCAAATAGTGATCTCGCGCGAACTCCTCTTCTCAGTTGGGTCGATTGCTATTCTGGCCTCCTCCTTGGAATGATTTGTCCCTGACTTTTGTGGAAAGCTAAACTCCGGTGTAGGATTTCAGATCTGATCAGACACAATGCTCCTGCATGTGAGTTGCAATTTCTCCTGGCAGATTGTGATGATGCGATGTTGTGCTATCGGTGACTGGTGGAAGACGATTCTTTGGTTTGTTATTTTAGGACAATCAATTCATCTCCTGGTTTTTCTATTTACACTTGGACGTTTCGTCGGTGACTTGGCAGTTGTACTAACTGATAGGGTGTCCGTCCCTTTGTTCTTCAATCCTTCCATCTACAACCTATCCACAAATCCTTCCATCCATCTATCCATTCCAGACATTCATCCACCTATCCATCCATCCACATTGACACCTGACAGATCCATTCACGATCGCCAATACATCTGTAATCTGCGCAAGCCGGCAATTGTACACTGTGGTTTGTTTATGCTAGTCTCCCAAGCGGGACACTAATGTGTTTATATGCTTGTGTCAGAACAAGTCGCCATACCTCCATTCCCTCTCTTCCATCCATCAGCAGTTAGTTGCTCTTTCCTCTACTCAAGACGACCTTGAAGGTGGTATTGGGCCGTCTTAACCATCCAGTTATGCAACGTAACAGGGTGGTAAGGTCACCACTGGTGGAACCCCGGATCATTGATGAGTGTGACTAATCCTGGACCGACATGGTTGTGACAAAGATTTCAATATTGACTGTATTATTACAATTATTTGCAATATATTATAATTATTGTTATTATTATTATTATTATATTATTGTTATTATTATTATAATATTGTTATAATTATTATATTATTGTTCCTATATTATTATTATGGATAATAAATATTATTATGGTTGTCATGGATTCCAGAAATTCTATCTAAAACACACAAACATTGCTTCGAAAATTTGCACGTCAGAATCATCGGTTTCTATGGCCTATGGATGGATGGATGGATGGACGGATGATCGGATGGACGGACGGATGGATGGATGGGTGGGTGGATGGACGAAAAGATATCTCCTCAAGGAAATCATCTGCACATGTTTATTTCTTGAAATCCTTTGATATTTCAAGCCTGTTTTCCGACCTTTTCGAAATGCATTCAAGAAATTGGAATAAAAAAGTTGAGAATATTAAAGATAATTAAATTAAATATAATTAAATTAAAGATAGTACTATTATTATTATTATTATTATTATTATTATTATTATTATTATTATTATTATTGCAATAGTTGAATAATATGCATTTAATTTTGCCAAGTAATTAATTTTGGTTTGCTAATGGTAACCATTCTATATCAAAACCGTTTTATCAATCACCCACCATCCTCATATTTATTCATCACCATCCTCACATTTATTCATCACATCCTCATATTTATTCATCACATCCTCACATTTATTCATCACATCCTCATATTTATTCATCACCATCCTCATATTTATACATCATATTACCTTCATCTCCAACTCAAAATAGTTTCTACGCATTCACAAGTAAGTCATCCTCAGTCATCCCTGTCATGTCTTCAAGTAGTTCTTTCCAAATCCTGACACCGAATATGGCGGCAGACGTCTTTCATGGAAATGGAATCGTACAAATGCGAGACTTCTTTGAAACTCAATAGGCCAAATTCGAGCTGGCTTCTCACGAGAATCCCAGACGAAACTTAGACACTTTCTGGAGTGGTCATTCCACTTTCGTCGTCTTCAACACCTCTCCAATGGCTGATTGGTCTCGCGATGGGCCATGCTGTTTATGAGTATTTTTTTTAGTTTTTTCTGAAGTCCACCACGAGTTCTAAGGCTTGATTGATGAAATATATGAGAGTTGGATTGAGGCACTATGGGAATCCGCTAATAACATTTTGGTTAATAATATCAGTAATAATAATAATAACAATAGTAATAGTAATAATAATAATATTTATTAATATTAATAACAACAACAATATCAAGTCTAAAATCTCTAACAAAAGCACTATTGTTAAAAAATTGTCAACAACAACGACAAATCAAAAGTGCCAATCTCAGGAGACCAATAGATTTCGCCCCTGAACTCAAATTGAACCCCACTGATGACCTTTCAACCCACCCACCTCACTTCAGTGTAATCATCTCTCTTATTTCTGTGCACTTCAATAAATACAAATTATTATTATTATAAATTATTGTTATTATTATTAATTATTATTACTATTATTACTACTATTATCATCATCAACCTAACATCAGCAGCTGTTGTAAAAGCGGTAGCAACTGTCGCTTTTGTGGTAGTGACGGTGATGTTGATGATGATGATGATGATGATGATAATGATGATGGTGGTGGTGGTGACGATGATGATGATGATGGTGTCAGAAAGGAAAATGGCTCGGGGCCAAGTTTGTCTTGTTTGTCCGAAGCTTCTACAAACCATGACTTATTATCTCCGTGTTTAAAAAACCCCATATACAAATACAACTGCATTATCGCCTAATCAATGCTACGACAATAATTATAAACACAATAAAAACAATAATAATAATAATAATAATAATAATAATGTTAATGATTTTATTATAATGATGAATTATTATCGTCATTAATATAATCATCATAATTATTATAATAATATATTATTATTATTATTATTATTAATAGTAATAATAATGTTATTATGAAATTTCTTTAATTGTTTTTTTTTTTCAATTTGATTTTCAAGCAATACAAATAATCTTTATCTACTCAATGAAGACATTATGAAAAGCTAGACATTTTGAAGTAATAACTTTCAAATTTAATATAACTCTCCCCAAAAATCAAGGGTGGTCTGATGTTCGTGGGTGGCATCAGATGAGTTAAAGAAGGAGTTTCTTGGGTAGATTGAGTAGTCTTTGCTAATTATTGGCTGCCGACGTTTGCTTATGCAAAGCATAATGGTGTCCATTGTGGACTGTTTAGCATTTGCATGAAATGAGTGAGCGAATGAATGAATGAATGAATGAATGAATGAACGAATGAATGAATTGACGAGTGGATGAGTGAATGACTGACTGAATGTCGAATGAATGGATGGATGAATGGATGAATGGATGAATGGATGGATGGATGGATGGATGAATGAATGAATGGATGGATGAATGGATGGATGAATGAATGAATGAATGAATGAATGATGAGTAGATGTCGAAATGAAATAATGATTTAACGAGAAAGCGATTTGTGTGAATGAGCAAATGAATGTGTGAATTAGACAAATAAGTGAATGAGTGAGTGAGTGAGTGAGTGAGCAGGCGAACGAATGACTGAGTGTGACTATAAGTGAGTAAACTATCGAGATGTCAACTTGTCATGTTATGCAACACGCAAATAGAAAGACCACTATTGATGATAACTATCTATCGGGTGAATCATGGTGATGATGGAAGTGATTGCGAGATGATGACGATGGCGATGATGCTGGTGATGATGATGGTAGTGGTGGTGGTGGTGATGGTTATGATGATGACGACTGGGATTGACAAATGGAATTAGGTGGAAAGTGGAAATTCGCCTCAGACGAACATCTGCCTGCAGTTGACATAAAGAAGTTCCTCAAATCGGATTGTACCATTAAATTAAATGCCGGGGGTGCACGACATAGGGCGTCTACCGACGGTCTGACACTTGTCTTGGACTGATTGGTCGTCTGCCAGTTATCGATTTGTTTGTTACCGGTTTTTTCTCCATGTACTCATTCACCTCGCAGTATGGCTTACCTGGAAATAATCTACAAGCACAATGGCACATAAAAAAATTATTGAATCCAGAAACAATCAATTCTAGATTATCGAATTGAATTGAACGAATGAATGACAGACAATCTTTAGGATGGCGTAAGTCCACCGACGGACGTCAAGTCCACCGAATTTTATTTATAAATTATTTATTAGATACGAATATTATGTTTTATGTTAAATGAATATTCTTCTTTTTTTTTATTGTTGTTGTTATAAATGCTCACCTCGTCCATCTTGAAAGTGTCACTGGAGATTACAATAATGACATTCGCTCGCTTCCGCCAAGCGATCCCACTGGCATGTCCCTCTCATTCGAAGCCTTGCTCTCTCCTGATTGGCTGGAAACTGGGTCGGGCCGAGAGGTCATCCGTTGACCTATTTACAAGTGTTTGTTCTGCACGAGCGTGACATCTGCCAGTTGAGAGGCTCGTCTCGGTTATTAAGTGTCAATGTTGTAGTTGCTGTTGTCATGGTTGTCGAGGGGAGATACCATTCTAGCCGAAGGGTAGGTCGGACCGTGCCATTCGTTCTGGAAAGGTTAGGTCGTGTATACCATGGCTTCGTTCGACATTTGGCTGATGGTGATTGTGATGATGATGATGATGATGATGATGATGATGATGACGATGACGACGATGATGATGGTTGGAGTGAGCTTATCCAAAAACCTTCCCACGAAAAAGTTCTCAACGAACATCTAAAACTTGGAAATAAAGTTAAAAATACTCCTCAGGCCAACAACGAGAAGAGAGGAAAAAATAATTACTCTCCCATGACGGTGGTCGAAGTTGGGGAGCTATGGGTGGGTAGATTGGGTTGATGAATGAGTGATTGAATGGTTGAATGAACGAATGAAGAGTGAGTAAGTGATTGAGTGAATGAGTGAGTGAGTGAGTGAGTGAGTGAGTGAGTGAGTGAGTAAGTAATACAGTTATTGAATGAAGGAAATGAATGGAAAGCCAAAAGAAATGAGTCTTGCGATCATCGGAGTGAATTCATCTTGGATTCCTTTGTTATAATAATTGAGAGACCGTTATAGAACAAGACTGAGTCAATCCTGAGACATCATCATCATCATCATCATCGTCATCGTCGTCGTCATAATCACTGTCATTCGCGGGTAATTGTCGACTGAATCCACGTCGCCGCCTCTTCAATTCATTAACCTGACCCAAATAAATCTTAATTAGGTCGGCTAAATGCGACACCATTAGCCAATGATGGATGGACCAACCGTGTCTCTTTATAAACACGACCTGGCCCAATTAAGACAAATCGATTGATAAGAGCGGACATCAAAGGTCGTTGCCCAGGTTGGAAACTATTATCAGGATGATCCCCTGGTGGTTATCAAAGGAACCCTTACTGAGCCAATCAGAGAGTTAACGATCTCTTCTACTCATTCATTCGTTCGTTCGTTTATTCAAGATGACGACGACGACGACGACGATGATGATTTTGATGATGATGATGATGGTGATGGTGGTGATGATGATGATGATGACGACGACGATGATGATTGAGTAAACGTATACTTTGCATCCTCTTAAACAATCACAAACAGCCGTAAGACTAACGAGGCTCGTTAAAGTTGGATGTTAAAAATAGAAACTGCCTCCTATTGGCCGCCCTACAGCACAATCATCACCATCGCCTTCATCATCGTCGTCGTCGTTATCATCATCATCACCATCGTCATCATCATCATCATGGTCGTCACCGTCGTCATCATAGGCATCATCATCGACAGCATCATCGTCATCATCATATTCATCATCATGAATATGAAGATGATGATAATGAGGATGATGATGGCTTTGACGATGGGGCGTATCGTCAGAACCTCATTAACGATATCTTCACTTTCTTTGAAGCCCGATCTGATGCTGATAACAATTTCGAATGGTTGTTGAATAATATAACTTTTAATTATTATAATTTTCTCCATAATCATCAACATCACCATCCTCATCGTCCTCGCCGTCGCCGTTATCATAATAATAATAATAATAATAATAATAATAATAATAATAACAATAACCATCATCATCATCATCACCGTTCAGATGTCCCCTTATTTAGCCTTGCCAATTTATCCACCCTTGAATCTATTTTTGTCGCCGCTCTACGAGCCAATCATCTTTCTCCTCCAAGGTCACGGCCTCTGAGGTCGAGCGCATCTCATTATCGTCCGAAAACTTCGTGACTCGTAACGCAATCACGGTGTCACGATTTCCATCTCATCACGGAGAGGATCTCGCCACCGGAGATCAAGGCCGGGTCTCGAGGCCCGGTGAAACTTCAGACGAGGCCGTTGCAAAGCTTCGCGTGAGACTGACACATTTGCGAGTACATGCTGGAACTGGGTGACTTGTGGATTTGGCGAGGAAGGGCGATGCTGGTCTTGGTTGAAGTCTGAGATTGATTGATTGATTGAGATTTATTGGTTGGTTGATCGAACGTTTGATTGATTGGTTATTTGATTGACTGTTTGTTTGATTGATTGATTGATTGAATGTTTGACTTGTTGGCCTGATATTTTGTTTCCCTTTCAACCCTGGATCTTGAGAACGAGTTGACTTTTGGCAAATCAATTTATTAAAATCAAATCAAGACCGACCGAACAGACCAGTAACTGATTCTTTGATTATCAGATGGATGGGAGATTCTTTAATTATTTTCTTTCACATGAAATCGTCATCATGACCTTCATCGGTTGCTTGATTGAATCCCCGGTTGACGAGTGGTTGAGTCGGTTGATTGAATGGTTGAGTCGGTTGATT
>MPNW01001377.1:24085-26585 GCA_011800805.1 Hirudo medicinalis
GAGCAGCCCATCTACGACATCCCCAACTGCCAAGAAGATGGTATTTCCTCGCAGACTGAACTTTCGCTTTCTTTCCTCGACCTCTCCATCACCTCCGACCTGGATGACGAAGACGACGACATCGACTTCTCCAGCGGCGACGACTACAACGAGCGACGGACGTCGAGGTTTCGCTTGAACGACGTCACATCCGTCATCGACGAGGACGACGAAGAGGAGGATGAGGCGGATGAAAATATACTCCTGGTGGGTCCGATGAATCATTTTGATAGGGCGCCGTCGAATTCTGAATTTAAAAGAGGAATTAAGTTCAACTTGGCTCGAATTTATTTTTGAGAGATTTTAAGAATTCGTATTTTTCGCTTTTCGCTTAAAAAAATAATAATTAAACATTGAAAACACATTCGTAAAGAAGAATTGGTTGGAGCTCGAAGTGAGGATAATTTGAAAAGAATGCAAAGCACAAAAAATAATTATGAATTAAATAGGGGATGCCATGTTTTCAACAGACCTTTCTACTTGATGCAAGACCCCTGCAATCATAATAAACTAAAATTAACATAATATATTCATTATTAAGCCTCATTAATCAATCACAATTTATTCTTCATCAGCATGACGTAGGGACTGGTCAGTTCATGCTCGACCTTCTGGGCCGCATAGCTCCTCCCACGGACAGTTCATCATCCAACGAGTGCACGCCCACGAGTTCAAAGGGCACGGGGACATCCACGTCGTCCTCGTCGTCGTCATCGCACGGCAGATGTCTGGAGTTCGACAGTGACTTCAAGAGCGGCTCGTCTCCCAACTCAGAAGAAGCAGCAACCGAGATGGACGATCAGTTGCCAATGAGGAGGAGACCGAAGCTCAAGAGGCAAGTACCTCGCATGGGCACCAGACTGGAAATGCTTCCACGGTCCACTGCCACCATCCTCGACAATATCTTCTTCCCTCCTCCTCCTCCTCCTCCACTGACCTCTCCGTCTCCTTCTCCGTCTCCAGAATTTCAAGCTCTTTTCCAGTCGGCCATTCCAACCAGGGACTCATTTTCCCCGACTCCGTGCCAGCAGCACGTCTATCAAGATCTCGTCTTCGACTATCCCGAAGAGAGAGCTGACAACTTCAACAACAATAATAACAGTGGTGGTGCGAGGAGTGAGGCATTTTACCATGTTCTCTCTCCTGAGCATCTCCAAGAACAGCAGAACTTCCTGGAAATTCAAAGAAGCAAGAAGCAAAGGGAAACCAAAATCAGGGCCGAGCACAGGGTAACTTTCGACCTGGTGAAATCGAGCGACGAAGACATCTACGAGAACGATTACGAAGTCAAGTCTCTCCTCAAAGATTTCTCCCCTGAGGTCAAACTCTCTCAACTTCCTCCCCCTCTACCCAAAAGACCCGCCCAAGTGAAGTTCACGCCCAGAGTCCAAAACTCGAGTGGCGAATCTGCCAGTGCTTCGCCAATCTTTCTACACCATTCCAACCAAATCACAAATTCGACTGCAATGACCAGTGACGAGCACAAAGACCAAACGAAACTCCTCAAAAGCTCAGCGCATGGGAAGGTTTCTTCCAGGGTGCCAAGAGAAAGAAGTTGCGAGAACCCAGTCAGATCCAAGCAGGAAAGCAGAAAGCTCAAACATTCGTCAAGCAGAATCAGATCTACTAATTACAGCACTGGATCAGACAGAAAAGTGGTGGTTATTGGCGAAGATGGCGTAGATGGAGGCCGTGGAGAGATTTACGGCAAGTTGGCCGAGATCATGTACACCAATAGGGCCAATCTACGCCATACCATCATGCTCCAACAAAAACTTTTCCAACAGCAGCTGCAAGCTGGCCCGTCATCTCGCAGACCAAAGTCTCAGGTTGTGCCAAATTCCCAGAACTTAGAAATAGAAGAACTGGCAAAACAGAATCCCTGGAACGTGCTACCCCAACACAATCAATCCGTTCAATCGACCGAGTGGGTTATAAGACGTCGACAAGACGGCACCAGATACATAACGAGAAGAAACAAACACTCTAAAGCCAAAGAATCCAAGACCCCTCAGAGAGAAGTTGACAAAAACACCATTCCAAGATCCATCGCGATGGCGCCGCAGACGATTATGCCGATATTCAGAACGAGAAGAAACAGAGACAAACCTCTTATCGCTGTCCCGAAAGAGGGCAACAAACATCAAGTCCCAAATACGAAGCCGATGGTACAAGTCGATAGTTTCGCAGCTCTTCAAAACGTTCTGCAAGGCAAAATGCAGGTCCCAAATCATCCCACACCGCCGAAACAGAACCACTCCATTGGCAAACCGTTATTGTCGGTGACCACGATATAAACTAATTAAAAAAAAATTGCTTTAAAAGTTTCTAACATTTGTTGAATATTTTTCCAAAATTCGTTTATTTCGACATTTATTTGCTACTTTTGTTTTGGTTTCGTCGTCTGTAAGCTCCCGGGTGTTAACGCGGTTGAGTTTCGTGAAATGTTTCTTCGATGCTT
>MPNW01001377.1:31585-36680 GCA_011800805.1 Hirudo medicinalis
TTATCATCAAAAACTAATGTAATATTTGTGCATCACAAACATTCAAAGCAGATTTTATAATCTATAACCATCATTCATCATGATTTTTAAAACTAAGATAATACCTCCTGGGCTTCTCCAATGCAAATGTTCTCAACAATTTCAATAAACCTTGTTTCACTGACAAAAGGATTGCAAGTTTATAATAAATGCAAATGTATAAAACTGACAACAGTCATAATAAAGTCGTACCTAAAAACATATTTGCCTAAATTCTCTTCTTCCCAGCGTGTATTACCACCTCCAAAGTTTGATTTTGATGTTCTTGAAATACCCTGATTCGCAAATGTATCAAAATAAAATATCCGCTATTTAAATTTATTTGAATAAATAGTTTAAATTTTTTAGTGCATTTTTACCTCAAGGAATTTTTCGGCGATGGAAGAACATATTTTACACTTGTCTACCGATGCAATCTTTTTTTGGTTTAACGAACTAGTGAACAGAAAGTGCACGAAGCAAAATATTAGGGACAATAACGTCTTATGGAATTTCATGACAACAAATTAATAATTCAGAAAGTGTCGGCTGGATATCACAGAAAGCAGTATAAACATACTTCCAGACTTACGTTCATATTTTTGATATCATTTTTTATTACAAATTACACTAAAATAATAAGTAATATGTAAATATGTAATTGACTACGTTGTAGTTATTAAAGTATTGATTTATGTAATCGAATTAGCCGTTTTGTAAAGTCTAAAATAATATAAATTGAAAAAACACATATAAATACTCAATTAACTGATCTAACTTTGTATTTGTTATTTTTAATACTAAGTAGTATTAACAATTAATGAAGACGCTTTAGCACCTGTTGTTTTTCTTATTGCGATGTAGTTTTAGTTGGATCGTGTGCAAGTTACTCACTTGGCTTGCTGTCTGTTTACTTTGGAGCACCAAATAGCGCACCGATTTTTTTATTTTTTCTTACCAATTATGTGTTTTAGATACTCTTGCTTTTTTAAATTGAAGTAAATTGTCTGCGATAAAGCACTCCTGGGTAAAACCGCCGAATCCACCAATTAATATTCATAACAAAATACCTCCCATCAAAATAAACTCCACCCACCAAATGATTAAAAGCAAATTTTTCTAGTTCATAAATAAATACATAAATAAAACAAAAATAATAAATTAAAAATAATAATTCCTGTTTGCGGTCATATTAGCAACAGTCGTATTGTGTCGTATTCACACGATATATATATAGATAAATTTGATTATCTAATTAGATAGATCGATTAAAATGTGCTTGTTCGGACACACAAGGAACTCGAAAGATCTGATAAATGCAAATACGTGATGCGCAAACAATGCTTGTATCGGCAATCGGGGTAGCCTTTCATAGGGGCAAGTTGCTTTTAATCATTTGGTGGTCGTAATTATTAAATTATTATTTATAACAATGGCAGAAAACTAATACAACAAATAATTATTTCATTTTACTTCATTATTTTCATAAACGCAAGTTACTTTTAATCATTTGGTTGGCGGAGTTTATTTTGATTGACGGAGTTATGAATATTAATTACAGCGACTTGACTGCCACTCCTACTGATACTTTTACCCTAATCTCTTGATGAAACGACATTACTCAGGGATTCATTTTTGTTTATTGGTATCTGTTCTCATAAAGTCCCCTGACACGACCCATGGTCAGGAAGTCTTGTTTGCGATTTAGATTTCTATTAGCTAACGTTTGTATTTGTTTAGCTAATTTTTAATTTTTGGAATTTGAAATAAAACTATTAATAGGATAAGGCAGTGTGCAACATTGTCTTAATTTACATTAGATCAGTATCTTCAAAAGTATTTTCATATCATACTTTTTGCTGATTTGATTTTACTGCGATACTTTATTCTATATGAATTAAGCTATATTAATTATGTTGTGAATTAATAACAATTTGAGAATAGCATTGGTTGAAAAATGAAGTTGAAATAATACATTTTGACATAACTATTACATATTCGTATCACAAGGCATTTTATCATGATACAATCTGAATTGCACCAAACTGAAATGCTAAGTTGTGTGACTTGAATGACCCCAACTTTTTTTATTGCCTAGTTATTTGAATAAAATNATGAATGAGAACAAGACTCACATCACATTGAAAGAATGTCGTGAAGATGACGAAGGAACGTACGTTTGGATGTGTGGGAGGTGTAATGTCAACAAGCAGTTTCATTTGGAAGTTCAAGAAAGTTTAATTGGTGATTTTATTATAAAATTTTTGATTGCTTTAATTTGCTTTTTTCGGTTGTTAAAACTTGTCTTTAATTATAATTTTTGTTTTTTAGATCAGCATCCTCTGAGTTGTTCCAGTGGTGGTGAAGTTACTTTTGAAAGTCCCTGCTCTGATGATTTCAAAACCTGCACGTTCAAGAAGCTAGAACGAGATGGATATATCGTTCAGAGAGGAGGTGTCACAGTCAATGATTTCAAATACAAGCTGGATGTGACGAATAAAGTCACATTGAATCAATGTAATGAAGATGATGAGGGGATTTATGAGTGGATTTGTGGTGAGTGTAGAGCCCTCAGAAAGCTTAAAATCTATCAAAGACATGATCGTGAAGGTAATGGTGTGTTAGTAGCTTGATGAGATAATTTTGACAATCTATTATTAAATGTAAGAAAAATATTTCAAATATATAATATAAAATATAATATAAAATATATATATATATTTTTTTTTTCAGAAAAATATAATGGCATGTCTCATGCAGAATCAACTTACAGCTTCATGTGGCTTATTATTGTCAGCTCGATAATAACATTGTTAACTAATTTTGGCTGGAGAGAACTTTACATCAGTTGACGAGTTAGCTGATGGATTAATTATTAATACAAATTTTCAATTTGTTTTTATCTCCCGAATAATTAAAATATTTTAAATATTCATTGGCATGTTTACAATTTATTGATTTTATATTTTCATCAAATCGAATGCAGAACATTTACTGCGACATATCCCCAGCAAAATCTATTTGTGATGGCTGCAGATCATATTATCTCAATATTGATCGGCTCTTATGGAAGTTTTTGTGACCACATTTGTTCCTTGTAATGGAACTGGTAGTTTGATCATGATGATTTGTTGTTGAAATTGCTTTGATTGTCANTAGTAATTTTATGTCCCATGACTTCTGGGGTTTAAATTTAAGTTTTGTTTAAATTAAGGTTATTTATCAAGTGTTTTGGAAGGAAAGTAACTGTAAGACATTTATGTGCAGATCTCTCATTTTTCTTACATGTTATAGGAAGTGGATTCTTGACTCAATTGATAACATTTTGTTAAAGTATTTGTTGTAAGAAAGTGTAAACTTTTGAGACTCATCATTTTCCTTTGGAAATTGAGAGTTTTACTTGCTTTTTATTGGTTAAAGAGTTGTCCTAAGATCACTATATTTTTCATTAGCAATAATAGCAATTTCTTTCAGGATTGCTTGAGAATTTCATGAATTACTTGGTTAATTAATAATTTCTTCCACCTAATAATTTTTAGAAAATGAAAGATGAAACTGTGAACTGCTTTGATTGTTTCTTTGGCTCAATGCATGACTTCAGGTAAGTTAGGGTTTGTATTTTGAAGATTCATCATTTTTGTTTTTAGATCTGAGGGAAATTAGGTTTCACAATTCACTAACTGATGATTAGCTCAGTGGGTTGCATTCCTGCATGCAATGGTAATGGCAACAGTTCTTAATGTGTCATGCTTGCAGCCCAATCAGCACTGCAAGGGATCAACCCTAGTTAGGGGTATAAAAAAATATATTGCGATATATTAATTATAGGAACTCAAAAGATCTGATAAATGCAAATACGTCATGCGCAAACAATGCTTGTATCGGCAATCGGTGTAGCCTTTCATAGGAGCAAGTTGCTTTTAATCATTGGTGGTCGTAATTATTAAGTTATTATTTATAATAATGGTAGAAGACTAATACAACAAATAATTATTTTATTTTACTTCATTATTTTCATAAACGCAAGTTACTTTTAATCATTTGGTGGGCGGAGTTAATTTTGATTGACAGAGTTATGAATATTAATTACAGCGACTTTACTGCCACTCCTATTGATGCTTTTTCCCTAACCTCTTGATGAAACGACATTATTCATGGATTCATTTTTGGATATGGATATCTGTTCTGGTAAAGCATGCCACCACGACCCAGGGTTAGGAAGCCTTATTTGCGATTTTGGTTTCTAGTAGCTTACGTTTGTATTTGTTTAGCTAATTTTTAATTTTTGGAATTTGAAATAAAACTATTAATAGGATAAGGCATTGTCTTAATTTAAATTAGATCAGTATCTTCAAAAGTATTTTCTTCTTATACTTTTTGCTGATTTAATTTTACTGCGATACTTTATTCTATGTTAATTAAGCTATATTAATTATGTTGTGAATTAATAACAATTTGAGAATAGCATTGGTTAAAAAATAAAGTTGAAATAATACATTTTAACATAACTATTACATATTCGTATCACAAGGCATATTTTGACACAATCTGAATTGCACCAAACTGAAATGCTAAGTTGTGTAATGTATTTTAGTGGAAGTTTGACATGAACGACTTCAACTTTTTGTATTGCCTAGTTATTTGAATAAAATTGAGCTGGATTTACAATAACATTAGTAAAGTGGTTCTGATGAGTTTCATTAAATAAAAAAGTATTATTAAACATATTTGACAGGTGAGATGCTGAAATGTTCTGCTGGTGATGAAGTTTCCTTTGAATGTCCTTGTTGTCCTGAAGAATTTGATGACTGCAGGTTCCAGAAACTGTTCAAGGGAGGATATATTGTTCGTGATGGTGCACTGTACAATGGTGCCCATAGGTTCAAGATGAATGAGAACAAGACTGGCATCACATTGCTTGAATGTTGTGAAGATGACGAAGGAACATATGTTTGGATGTGTGGGAGGTGTAATGTCAACAGGAACTTTCACTTGGAAGTTCAAGAAAGTTTTGTAGGTAAAGGACTTTTTTGTAAAATTTTTGATTGCTTTAAATTTGCTTTTTATGGTTGTTAAA
>MPNW01001378.1:0-12600 GCA_011800805.1 Hirudo medicinalis
ATTTTAGTCGAGCCACTAACGTGGCATCTTGAGTGAAAACGAATTTAAGACTTCAAGTCGATCAATCATTTCAATTCGATATCGTGACAATAACAACTGAATGCTCTGAAGTGAATCTAATATCATTCTCAGGTAAATAAATAAAACTGATACAACGTATCATTAATAGCAGATACATCTATAGTCCTGTTTAAAAAATTAAAACTATGCACTATCATATGAGCGTCGGATGTATTTTCTTGCTATCGGAGGATTACTTGCTCAGCAAGTGGACATCTGCCTTGATCAATACTGTTACAGAACCGACGGAGAACTGAAAAATGTCACTAGTTTGAAAGATGCTCAAGACTACTGCTACAACAACGATAGTACAAGCTGGTTGTTAGAAATATATGGCTTCAAGCAGTTAATTAGCGTTTACACAAATTTAAACATCATAAACAATGTCTTATGGAACTCGATTGGCATTGTCACTAATGGGTGGACAAGCGTTACCAACGGCCAATTACCAAGTAAAATAACGTGTTACAAAATAATTTTTGCTAATTAATTGATTTTTTATGTAAATGTACTTGATCACAAATAAATTAATTTTTCGAATATAGGTGGCTTAAACATTGATGAAAGCCTTGGCCAAGATTTTCTGTACTTAAACCTTTCAGGAGGACAATTACATTTCCAGGGTGCAGACAAAAGCACTAAGGCTTTTTCATTTGCCGTTATGCAGGTGAATATTCCTGAAGCAATTATATTATTTTAGCAAAGCCTTGACTAATACAAACATTTACGTGCGTTGTTATTGCATAACTGTAACAATAATTATAAAACATTATTACTATTATTTATTAATAATTTATATTATTTATATAATTATTTTATATTTTATTTTTACAAATTTTGTAATTATAATTATAATTATTACGAACAGCAGATTTCTGGTGATTGCGTGAGAATTGGTTAATATTTAGTCCTCCACTTTGCAACTTAAAAACATAATTATTATAATTAATTGTAATTTACTGCAGAACTGCATGCGTGGTGCCATTTTTATCAATTGTTTCAGGCGACTGTCCTGGCGGATATTGCTACGATGTAATGAAGACTTTTCAAACGTGGTTTTTCGGTGAATTAAACTGCTTCACAAATGGAGGATCTGTGGACAAGGACTACGGTCATTTGGTCACCTTTGAAGGAATGACTTACGACGAGATTTTCAACCTGAGTTTTGTTAATCTGTTGACAAAGAACACATTATATTGGATCGGATATTCAAAACTTGTCTACACACTCCAACATTCAAGTCGGTATTTGTGATTAAGAAGTAATTTAAAAAATATAAGTGTGAAAATAATTAATTAAAATATTAATAATTCAATTGAATTCGAAACAATTTAACAGATATCAGGAATTCTATTTTGTTATTCGACATTCAATATCCACTTCTAACTTCCTCACATCCGAACGAGTCATACTATGTTTATTTTGGTGCTGGTTTCTTCTTTTTCAAAGAGAAACCTGTGGGCAATGAACTATTCCAAATCATTTGTATGAGAGGTATTCGAGAATTTTAGTAAATTATATAATAGATAATACAACCATAATACAAAACAACGAAAAATTTAAGCAAAATTAAAACTTGAGCCGATAGGTGATTGTTTAATCAAAATTGCAAATAAACTAAAAATTACATTGAGTCCAATTAAAGACATCATTTCTTCTTAAATATGGCAAATTAATTTTTGTCGTTTATTCTTTTAACTGGAATAAATTCGTCTTTGTTAAGATATTGCAATAACCACAGTGCAGACAAGCAGTTCCGCCAATCCTACCTCAGGTAACTGCGAATTGTTATTCAAATGCAGAGTAACGAAACAGTGTTGTTTGACATCGTGTTTGCATTTAATGAGGCCATCGTTTGAATGACTCTTTCATCCGAATAGGATGTTGATGATTTTTAATCGCTCTAACATTTGTAAGGCATCACTAACTGAGGGTACTCCATGGCAGTGCAGGCTGGGTTGCTAACATAACACATTGCAACTGTTGCCATTACCACCGCATGAAGTAACACAACCCTTCTGCCAACCTACATGATATTCTAATGTCTTTTGACGTCTCAGTTCTTTAATTCACAGCCTTTACATCCACTGTGACTAGTAAAGAACCCACGAGTACTGTGACCTCAGGTATGTTTGTAATTACGAATTTTCAAGATAATGGATTATGATTGACTTCCAAATTAGTGTTTGTGATATAATTCTAATGAAAGGGATTCTTTGGTTAAACTCAAACACATGATATTATTTGGAAACAAATCAATTGAAAACTTTAATCGAGAGTTTAATTAAAGGTATCATTTCTTCTTAAATGTGGCAAATTGATTTTTTTTCGTTTATTCTTTCAACTGGAATAAATTCGTCTTTTTTAAATTAACACAATAACAACAGGGCAGACCAGCAGTACCGCCAATCCTACTTCAGGTAACTGCGAATAGTTTTTCAAATGCAGAGTAACGAAACAGGCATTTACACTTTGTGAAGTTCAAATATTTTCTAACTTCTTTAATTCACATCCTTTACAGCCATTGTGACTAGTTCGCAACCCACGAGTACTGTGACCTCAGGTGTGTTTGTAAATACGAATTTTCAAAATTAATGGATTATGATTGACTTGCAAATTTAGTGTTTGTGAGATAATTCAAATGAAAGGTACCATAAACTCAAACACATGATAACATGATGACATTTGGAAACACATCAATCGAAAACTTTAATCGAGAGTTTAAAGACATCATTTCTTCTTAAATATGGCAAATTGATTTTTGTTCGTTTATTCTTTCAACTGGAATAAATTCGTCTTTTTTAAATTAAAACATTAACAACAGGGCAGACAAGCAGTTCCGCCAATCCTACCTCAGGTAACTGCGAATTGTTTTTCAAATGCAGAGTAACGAAACAGTGTTGTTTGACATCGTATTTGCATTTAATGAGGCTATTGTTTGAGTGACTCTTTCATCCGAATAGTATGTTGATGATTTTTAATCGCTCTAACATTTGTGAGGCATCACTACCTGAGGGTGCTCCATGGCAGTGCAGGCTGGATTGCTAACATAACACGTTGCAACTGTTGCTATTACCACCGCATGAAGGAACACAACCCATTCTGCCAATTCTGCCGCTATTCCAATGTCTGTTGATGTTTGCCTTGCTGAGTTGAACAACCAAAATAATTAAATTAAGTTTTTCAATCTTAGTTCAATCAATTACACCACTTAGTTCTTTCAAAACAGCAACCTCTGTGGCCAGTTTCGATTCATCCACTGCTGTAATATTTTCCAATTCTTTCAAAACCAAACCAACGTCAGCAGGCTTCGCGACTTCCAAAGAATCGAAAGGTGCTGCAATTGAATTTATTTTAATGTAATACTTTGTTCATAGCAATCATTTAAACTATTTATTTGTTTATTTATTTATTAAACATCAAACTGAAGGATCCTTGAGACCACTAACACAAGTCTTTACAATTTACACATAAAAAGAACAACACAAAACAAATCAATTGAAAACTTTAATCGAGAGTTTAATTAAAGACATCATTTCTTCTTGAATGTGCTAATTTAATTTCTTTTGCGTTTGTTGTTTCAAATGGAATAAATTCGTCTTTTTAAGACACCTCATCAACCACAGGAGGCACAAGTACTTCCTCCAATCCCATTTCAGGTATCTAAGATTTGTTTTTTGCTTTTTTTACTTTTCAAATGAATGTTGGCCTGCAGCTTGGCCGAATGGGTTGCGTTCCTGCATGCGGTCGATATAGCCACAGTCGCAATGTGTCGTATTCGCAACCCAGCCTGCACCGTCAGGGAGCGCCCTCGGGTAGGGGCGCTATATCAATGGTAAATCGATTAAAAAGTGACTTCTCATCCAGATACATAAGGCGCTCTAAAGATAGGCTAAATACAAAATACAAATGCGTTTTGATTGAATATTTAAAGTGTCTTCCTACTTTCTTCAGGAAATGTTTAAATTGCATTCAATTTTATCAACTTCCCAGAATCTACCGCAATACTTTCCATACTTCTGCCAGTCCTGTTGTGGGTGATGTTTTCCGTCACTTTCATATGCTTCATTTTACCTTTGTATGTCAAGAGGTGAACATATTTATAATAAAGAATTGATAAATTATTACTAAGTTGTATTAATATATATATGCTGAGTATAAAATTTTTAAAATCAATTGATGTGTGAATTTGTGTTATTTGTGTTATAAATAATAATTACATAGAATGATTTTTTTAATTTTTCCAAAAATACCAGAAAAGATGCAACCGTTCTTTGAATTTATGTTCTTTACTTAGATGCTTCGTGGTTTGCTGTTCTTGTTTAATGCGATCTTGTTATGAAATGACCTTACGACCTTTTTGACGGAGTTATTAAAACTTTATCAACGAGAGGAGGAGCGACAGTAAAACTACCTGATGAACTTATGAAAACTTATTTAGAGTTTATTTGCACTAATACGATTTTTAAAATTTGATTTAGAAATGCATGATAATCTTTTTGTTTTATCTAATTTGATAAATAGTGCGTAAATTTAACTCACCAAAGTGTTAAATAACGTCTGACTATTTTAGAATTTTAGTTTTTGGGTCGTGTCTAATTTTCCGAAATTGCCAAAACAATGTGACTTATGTTCATGTTTCCTTACGGCTTTCGTGTTGGTGGCTAGCTTTACAACAGGTCTAAAACAGTTTGTCTTTCTCAATTTATTTCTTAGACTTGCTGCTTGAACTATAGAGGGTAGGTTGGGCGGATATTGTTGGTATTGACTAGTAGAGGGTGGATTTATCTATAACCCATGAATGCTTGACTGAATGGGTTGCGTTCCTGCATGCGGTGTTATTGCTAATAGTGGTAATGTGATGTGTTCGTAACCCAGCCTACACTTCCAGGGAGCGCCTTCGGCTAGGGCGCTAAGAAAATGGTAGAACTATTAAAAAATGCCTTGACATCCTAATCGGATCCATAAGGCATTCAAAAGATGCAAATTACTCCAACAATATTCAACATTAATATCACAAGAAACGGACAATTTCATAAAAAGAACTTAGAACTTCTAGGGCACCTAGAATGTCTTTGAATAGCAGCATGGTGTTGAAGTGGACAATAAACAGCTTGAAAGAACACACATTAATAACTGAAATTTCAGACGTAAATAGTTATTATTATTATTACATTACTCACGAATTCATTCTTTTATTGACACCAATGTTGTCCTTATATTGTATTTCTCACTTCACTCTCTACATGCTTAACTTATTGTGACATGTTTTTGGCATCCATTTATTTATGTACGCATTAACATTTGAAACATTTATTTATTTTGCAAAAAATTAAGGTTCATCATTCTGTACATCAAAATTGTTTTCTGTTCAATGTTAAGAGCCAAGAATTCATCCAACAATACTTAGGGAATTTGAACTTAACTTGTCTGTTCCTTTCAATTTTTTGTACATATTATTTAAAAGTCCTATAAATTGTAGATATTGAAATTTACATACGTCATTCACTACGTCATTCGGAGGTCAACTGTGCTATTTTTAATTTCCGACTTTCAAGTTTTCCAATTTTCATCTTTCCTAGTACGAGCTTTACGAGCTTTTTTTTCCTAGTACGGGCTTCGCCTCTCACGATGGCAGCGCGGATTCGAATCCCGTTGCGGGATTACAGTTCTAATCATCCAGTTCTTTAAGGGCGAGTAACTGGCTGTAATTGGAGCATGTAAATAATAACGGGATGAATCACTGGCGAAGCAGGTTTAAAATAGCCTTGAATAATTAAGAAAAGTCTTGAATAATTAGAAATGTCTTGAAATTAGAAATCCAGACATCGAGCCGACGATACGATAGTCATTTGAAAACGACGACAATAACAACTGAATACAAGGTAAAAGTTTAAGTAAATCAAATTCTATTTTTAGGCAAATAATCGGAACAAATCACTTTTAATATCAGACATATTAATAGTCCGATAAAAAAAATATATAAAATATATATAGATATATATATATAGATATATATATATATATATATATATATATATATATATGTAATAAGACATTTCGAAACTGAGTTTTGTTATCAGTCCTACAGTTCTACAGACTCACAGACTCCAAAAGATTCGAAGAATATTCCAATTGAATCGTCAAGTAGAATTGAATTCCTTTAGAATTGAGAATTGATTAAGATGTTCAAACTCACAACATCAGCTATTCAGTTGTCAGAAACGAATGTCTTGATTTCCCCACTTCTGTCAATAACACTCAGGCTGGTATTTGCCGTGAGCTTTGTCTTCTGCATTTTACCGTTATGTGTCAAGAGGTAAAGGAATGTTAGTCATAATAATAAGTAGGTTGTTGCTGAGCAAAAATATTACTTGGAATTTGTTTTAAGTGATTTTGAAATATTTGTTTTATTTCCAGGAGAAACACCGCAAAAGAACCGATCGATGAAACATTTTGAATTTTTAATTAATAAATTGAAAAAATCAAATTGTGTAATTAGAGAATAAAATTAATTTAATTAATTTAATTTTTATCTGGTCAAAAATAAGCAATAAAGGAGACTTATTTCTGAGCTTCTAAATAATTTCAAGATTCTAGCTTTCTCAGTAAATAATGTTGTTGTCTGAATCACCTGCGAAACATTCAGACTTGAAACCTTCTTTTCTCAACTAAATTCTTTAGCTGACTTTAACAGGAAATGTGCTGCCAATGGTTAGGAACGAGATTAAGATCTTAAAAGTTGAAAAATTGTGAATTATTGTGGGTTTTGACAAAGATTTTTACCGGCTCCAGATTTACCCAGGCGGAGGATCACAAGCCTCTGAGCCAGTCCCGCTGCCCCCTCTCCCCTCCTTGATAAGCAAAAAAATCCCTTTGGTTGGAGGAGACCCATTTGGTGCAGTGGCACATCCCGACCCTAATTCTTAATATCTATTGAAGCGACTCACCACAATTTTGAAGGCATTCAAAGTGCACATTAGGAGCCAATGACATGAGCGCATAATAAATTATCACTAAATGCGATTAAAAACATTAATCGATCTGCAGCCCTAGTAATAAGCAGACTAAGCATATGGAAAAGGCGAGCCACAGGAAGATGGGTAAACGCAGCGAGAGTAAGACTGTTGAGTCTGAAAAATTTGTGTAATTGTGAATCATAAATTTAGGTTTTGATTTCATCGGAACTCAAACCTTTCAAATTGGTTGCAGTCGTAAATTTTGCAGTTGTAGCATTGGTTCCAGTTGTTAGAGCTGATGTTAACGATTTAATAATTAGAATGATTTGTTAATTAATAATATATTAAAATTTAATTCAATAAATTAAACTTTTTCTAACTAATAAAGGAAATAATGTTTTAGTTTCATTTATTTCATTCAAATTCCCTTGAATACCTTCCGAAGATTTTTGTTGTGAGGTTGTTGTAAGGCCTGCAGTTGTCTGAGCTGCGTTGATGTAAATATACTTTTAAACATTAAAAAGAACATGTAATTAACGGTGATTCATTAATGAATTAGCAGATTTATTCACTATTTTCAAGGTCACGCCCGCTACGTCAAATAATTGCTGGCATTCAGGTGTTTGTCCTTGAAAAATAGGTTCTCTTATTTTAGAACATGTCTGACTGCTTGCAAAGGTTTATTACAATATATGCTTTACATTAAGTGGATTTCTTAAAGTTTCCTTAAAAATGAATGTGCTTGTAATATCCTTTAATTAATTTTCTCTCTCAATTTGTTGACATTAAACCTATTTATAAATATATAAATATTAATATAACGCGTGAGAAATTATAACTGCACTTTTCTTTGGTAGTTTCACATTCCAAGGACTTACAGGCGTATTAAATGAGACAAGGGTGGATTTTAAGTAAATTATAATATCCCAATAATAAAGCAAAACAAGAAGTACGCGATGTCAAGATAAATGTGCCAAATATATCGGGACATTGCATTCTCTATTCACTGTGACGCTTTTCAAAAATAATTTTAGTCTCAAATATTTTTGTCTCGAAGTAACAGATTTCGTGATGCCATTATTCGTCTTTTGAGAATGATTTGCACGAAATGTGCCAAATATATCGGGACATTGCATTCTCTATTCACTGTGACGTGTAAAAAGTTATTAGAAATAAACATCTTAATGTCTTTCTTTAGGAGTTTGTAAATTTTTAGATTTGCAAACAATCAACAATTTTCATTGAATAGTTTTTATAAATAACTTCTTGCAATAGCAATACAACTGCATTAATTTATTCCATTTAATCAATACACATAGAAATAAAGATGATCAGCTCAAATGAATGAACAATTAAAACATTATTGGGCATATTTATTATTTGTAATAAAAATTTTAAAAACCAAATTATTGCACAAATTGTTTATTAAGCATGCATTATCATCACTAAACAACAATTTTTCAATTCTTTATTATAAATATGTTCACCTCTTGACACACAAAGGTAAAATGCAGCATATAAAACTGATGGAAAACACCAGCCATAACAGGATTGGCAGAAGTAAGGAAAGTATTGCGGTAGTTTCTGGGAAGTTGATAAAATTAAATGCAATTTAAACATTTCCTGAAGAAAGTATGAAGACAATTTAAATATTCAATCAAAGCACATTCATTTGAAAAGTAAAAACAAAATTCGGCACAAAATTCGCCGATACCTGAAATGGGATTGGAGGAAGTATTTGTGCTCCTGTGGTTGTTGTGATGTCTTAAAAAGACGAATTTATTCAAATTGAAACAACAAACGCAAAAGAAATTAAATTAGCTTTTAACTAATTTGCAAGTCAATCATAATCCATTAATTTTGAAAATTCTTAATTACAAACATACCTGAGGTCACAGTACTCGTGAGTTCCGAACTAAGTAGAGTGGCTGTAAAGGATGTGAATTAAAGAAGTTAGAAAATATTTAAACATAGAAAAATAGTTTAAATATTTGCTATGAACAAAGTACAACCCTAAAATAAATTTAATTGCAGCACCTTTCGATTCTTTGGAAGTCGTGAAGCCTGTCGTTGGTTTGGTTTCGAATGAATTCGAAAATATTGCAGCAGTGGATGAANATTCTTTGGAAGTCGTGAAGCCTGTCGTTGGTTTGGTTTCGAATGAATTCGAAAATATTGCAGCAGTGGATGAATCGAAACTGGCCACAGAGGTTGCTGTTTTGAAAGAACTAAGTGGTGTAAGGTTGAGAAACTTAATTTAATTATTTTGGTTGTTCAACTCAGCAGGGCAAACGTCAACAGACATTGGAATAGCGTGTGGTTTGGCAGAATGGGTTGTGTTCCTTCATGCGGTGGTAATTGCAACAGTTCGCAACCCAGCCTGCAATGCCATGGAGCGTCCTCAGATAGTGACGCCTTATAAATGTTAGAGATTTTACAAACATCCTATTCGGATGAAAGAGTCAGTCAAACGATAGTCTTATTAAATGCAAACACGATGTCAAACAACACTGTTTCGTTACTCTGCACTTGAAAAACAATTCGCAGTTACCTGAAGTAGGATTGGCGGAACTGCTTGTCTGCACTGTGGTTGTTGCATTATCTTAACAAAGACGAATTTATTCCAGTTAAAAGAATAAATGAACAAAAATTAATTTGCCGTTTTTAAAAAGAAATGATGTCTTTAATTGCACTCAATGTAGTTTTTAGTTTATTTGCAATTTTTATAAACAATCATTTATCGGCTCAAGTTTTAATTTTTCGTCCACTGGGGCTTATTTCAGACGCACATAGCATTAAATCGTGTAGTAATCTTAATATGTAAGTAAATCTATAAATCAGGACATTCCAACAACATTAAATGTGATTATGTCTTTGTTAACTTAATGTTTTTTTTTATTAACTTACGCTATTATAATATAATTTATTCGAATTGTTGATTACCTCTCATACAAATGATTTGGAATTGTTCATGGCCCACAGGTTCCTCTTTGAAATTACCGCTATTGATATCTAAATAAACATAGTATGACTCGTTCGGATGTGAGGCAGTCAGAAGTGGATATTGAATGTCGAATGCCAAAATATAATTCCTGACATCTGTTGAATTGTTTCAAATTCAAATGAATTATTAACATTTTAATTAATTATTTTTACGATCATATTTTTTAAATTACTTCTTAATCACAAATACCGACTTGAATGTTGCAATGTGTAAACAAGTTTTGAATATCCGATCCAATATAATGTGTTCTCTGTCAACAGATTAACAAAACTCAGGTTGAAAATCTCGTCGTATGTCATTCCTTCAAAGGTGACCAAATGACCGTAGTCCCTGTCCACAGATGCTCTATTTGTGAAGCAGTTGTATTCACCGAAAAACCACGTTTGAAAACTCTTTATTACATCGTAGCAATATCCGTCAGGACAGTTGCCTGAAACAATTGATAAAAATGGCACCATGCATGCAGTTCTGCAGTAAATTATAATTAATTATAATAATTATGTTTTTAAGTTGCAAAGTGGAGGACTAAATATTAACCAATTCTCACGCAATCACCAGAAATCTGCTGTTCATAGTAATTATAACTATAATTACATAATTTGTAAAAGTAAAATATAACATAATTATAAAAATAATATAAATTATTAATAATAATAAATAATAATAGTAATAACGTTTTATAATTATTGTTACAGTTATGCAATAACAACGCACGTAAATGTTTGTATTAGTCAAGGCTTTGCTAAAATAATATAATTGTTTCAGGAATATTCACCTGCATAACGGCAAATGTAAGAGCCTCAGTGCTTTTGTCTGCACCCTGGAAATATAATTGTCCTCCTGAAAGGTTTAAGTACAGAAAATCTTCGCCAAGGCTTTCATCGACGTTTAAACCACCTATTATCAAAAAATTAATTTATTTGTGATTAAGTACATTTACATAAAAAAATCAATTAATTGGAAAAAATGATTTTGTAACACGTTATTGTACTTGGTAATTGTCCATTGATAACGCTTGTCCACTCATTAACAACAGTGCCAATCGAGTTCCACAAGACAGAGTTTTTGATGTTTAAATTTGTAAAAACGCTAATTAACTGATTGATGCCGTATATTTCTAACAACCAGCTTGTACTATTGTTGCTGTAGCAGTAGTCTTGAGCATCTTTCAAACTAGTGACATTTATCAGTTCTCCGTCGCTTCTGTAACAGTACTGATCAAGGCAGATGTCCACTTGCTGAGCAAGTGATCCGCCGATAGCAAAAAAAATAATGCTCATGTGGAATTGCATATCTTTACTTTTTAAAACATGACTACTAATATATCTGCTGTTAAAGAATCGTTATATCAGTTTCAATTAATTACCTGAGAAATGATATTGGAATCGATTAAAAGTTCTTTTCAATGCTTTCAGTTGTCACGACACCGAATTGGTTGTCTGAAAAAACGTAAGTCGAAATGAAAGTCTTAGATTCGTTTATTCAAGAGTCTAGCCCACATTTGAATAGTTTCTGATTAGGCCTTTCAATCCGCTATTTATTGATCCTCTTTCAACCGTTACAGTTTGCTCTCAACGCCCTTTTCTGAGCTGTTATTGTCTGACATTTTATGTTAATTTTAGTTTAGTTTAGTTTTTTAATTTAATTTTAGGTTATTACAATGAATATCCAAGTTTACTACCAACTAGAGCACAAATTGACAATTGATTGTTGTTATTAGTAATGTTACTATTATGCAAAATAAATAAAATAATAACGAAGATTTCTTGCAAAAGTCGGGCGGCTGATTTCTTTAATCAATTTACATTGACGTCATGTAAAGGTTATACTATGACTTACTAAATTAAGTATTTATAATTCTGGGCTGCTACTTGAGTGCTATGGGTCAGCATTTTAAAAATATGTCCTAATTTCATGACCAAGTTATTTAAAGACTTATTTTTATAAAGATTAATTTGTCAATGTCACATTGGCTTTCAGACGCCCTTCAAATGGGTCACGAATGCACATTGAAGCACATTGATGTGAGATTTGTGCCTTTTTTTTTAAATTATTATTTGAACCCCACAACGTGGCATTCGTTTATTACTAATTAAAAAGTCTATAAAAATAAAATATATTCTAAAATGAAGTAAAATAGACTCCTCAGATTCTCTCCTGGTGTTTCTAAACAAAAATAAATAATAATATTCATAATAATTTTAAATAAAACAGGTCAATTTTTATTTTAAATGATCTTATGACTTAACGACAAATACCGTATTTCTGGAATGAATAGGGATTGCACGGGTAGCTCAATTAAGAGGGTAAGCAGAGGATGCCGGTTTCGTTAGTTGCTAAACAGAAAGCAATGACAAACAAATAAGTTGTATCCCGCAGCTTAGATCATTTGCATACTCATGAAATTGTTTCGACCAAACAGCAGGGGTCGTTAGAATTGGAGATACAAGGGTAATGTAAAGTAATGTAATTGTTTGCCATTATTATTACTGTATAAACAAACTTCTGTGTTAATAATTTAACGAATTTAAGATAGGAGATGCAATAAGATAGCCCATGGATTCCTTATTTAGGTCG
>MPNW01001378.1:22991-37202 GCA_011800805.1 Hirudo medicinalis
ATTCTTTGGAAGTCGTGAAGCCTGTCGTTGGTTTGGTTTCGAATGAATTCGAAAATATTGCAGCAGTGGATGAATCGAAACTGGCCACAGAGGTTGCTGTTTTGAAAGAACTAAGTGGTGTAAGGTTAAGAAACTTAATTTAATTATTTTGGTTGTTCAACTCAGCAGGGCAAACATCAACAGACATTGGAATAGCTTGTAGGTTGGTTGAATGGGTTGTGTTCCTTCATGCGGTGGTAATTGCAACAGTTCGCAACCTAGCCTGCAATGCCATGGAGTACCCTCAGTTAGTGATGCCTTACAAATGTTAGAGATTTTACAAACATCCTATTCGGATGAAAGAGTCAGTCAAACGATAGTCTTATTAAATGCAAGCACGATGTCAAACGACACTGTTTCGTTACTCTGCACTTGAAAAACAATTCGCAGTTACCTGAAGTAGGATTGGCGGAACTGCTTGTCTACACTGTGGTTGTTGTGTTATCTTAACAAAGACGAATTTATTCCAGTTGAAAGAATAAACGAACAAAAATCAATTTGCCATGTTTAAGATGAAATGATGTCTTTAATTGCACTCAATGTAGTTTTTAGTTTATTTGCAATTTTGATTAAACAATCATCTATCGCTTCAAGTTTTAATTTTGCTTAAATTTTTCGTCCATTGGGGCTGATTTTAGACGCATATAGCAATAAATCATACAATAATCTTAATATGTAAGTAAATCTATAAATCAGTTGTAATGTCCTTACAACAACATAAAATGTAATTATGTTTTGTTAACTTATTATTGTTATATTATCTGTTATATAATTTACTCAAATTCTCGAATACCTCTCATACAAATGATTTGGAATAGTTCATGGCCCACAGGTTTCTCTTTGAAAAGGAAGTTACCACCACCAAAATAAACATAGTATGACTCGTTCGGATGTGAGGAAGTTAGAAGTGGATTTGGAATGTAGAATAACAAAATATAATTCCTGACATCTGTTGAATTGTTTCAAATTCAATTGAATTATTAATATTTTAATTAATTATTTTCACACTTATATTTTTTAAATTACTTCTTAATCACAAATACCGACTTGAATGTTGCAATGTGTAAACAAGTTTTGAATATCCGATCCAATATAGTGTGTTCTCTGTCAACAGATTAACAAAACTCAGGTTGAAAATCTCGTCGTATGTCATTCCTTCAAAGGTGACCAAATGACCGTAGTCCCTGTCCACAGATCCGTCATTTGTGTAACAGTATAATTCACCGAAAAACCACGTTTGAAAACTCTTTACTATATTGTAGCAATATCCGTCAGGACAGTTGTCTGAAACAATTGATAAAAATGGCACCATGCATGCAGTTCTGCAGTAAATTATAATTAATTATAATAATTATGTTTTTAAGATGCAAAGTGGAGGACTAAATATTAACCAATTCTCACGCAATCACCAGAAATCTGCTGTTCATAGTAATTATAACTATAATTACATAATTTGTAAAAATAAAATATAAAATAATTATAAAAATAATATAAATTATTAATAAATAATAGTAATAACGTTTTATAATTATTGTTACAGTTATGCAATAACAACGCACGTAAATGTTTGTATTAGTCAAGGCTTTGCTAAAATATTATAATTGTTTCAGGAATATTCACCTGCATAACGGCAAATGAAAAAGCCTTGAGTGCTTTTGCCTGCACCCTGGAAATGTAATTGTCCTCCGGAAAAGTTTAAGTACAGAAAATCTTCGCCAAGGCTTAAGGCCGATGTTTAAGCCACCTATTATCAAAAAATTAATTTATTTGTGATCAAGTACATTTACATAAAAAATCAATATATCAGCAAAAATTAGTTTGTAACACATTATTTTACTTGGTAATTGTCCATTGATAACGCTTGTCCACTCATTAGTGACAATGCCAATCGAGTTCAACAAGACAGAGATTTTGAATTGAAAATTTTTATAAACGCTAAGGTACTGCTTGTAGCCATATATTTCTAACAACCAGCTTGTACTATCGTTGCTGTAGCAGTAGTCTTGAGCATCTTTCAAACTAGCGACATTTTTCAGTTCTCCGTCGCTTCTGTAACAGTATTGATCAAAGCAGAAGTCCACTTGCTGAGCAAGTAATCCTCCGATAGCAAGAAAAACACATCCGACGCTCATATGATAGTGCATGGTTTTAATTTTTAAACAGGACTATAGATGTATCTGCTATTAATGATACGTTGTATCAGTTTTATTTAATTACCTGAGAAATGATATTAGATTCACTTCAGAGCATTCAGTTGTTATTGTCACGACATCGACTTGAAGTCTTAAATTCGTTTTCATTCAAAAATTCTCGTTCGTTAGAGTCTCGCCTAAAATTGAATAGTTTCTGTCTGAAAGTTCATTGAATCGGCCATTTGTTGGTCCTCTTTCAACCGTTTCAACAGTTCGCAAAGCAATGTCAAATACCAAATTGCCAAAACATGATCATGTCTTTTTTGTAGCTGTAATGTTTGGTTGCCGGCATTAAATCATGTCTGAATGATTTTTAGATTTCATAGCTCAATTTATTTGTACACCATTCAGCATAACAATAGCCAACATTCATTTCACAGGTTAGGGGCTTGTTATAAAAAGAAAACGACTCGTTGTCTAGCAATTCTAATATATCAGCAAGACAACTCCAAATTGTCATTCAAAATAATATAAAATAATATAGAATAATAAAAATTAATAATAATAATAATAAAATAATATATATAGTAATATTTATATTATATATCATGTAAGACATATATCAATACTGCAAGATTGGAACGAAAAGATATATATTAATATATCATAATAATAATAATAATAATATCAAGACAGGTGTAGCTCTGATCATCGGCAGATCAAAAATCTTTTCCTTGAATTTATTGATTCTTGCCTCTCAAGAATGTCGACTCCATCGAAAGTTACTCCATTTACAAACGATTGAATACAGGGAAGAATAATAAAAGTGTAACATTTAATATATTTAGATGTTGTTATAGAGATTGAGATTGGTACTGCTACATTGCTATTGCTAAGAAGTTTTATTTATAGCCCCATATAAAGACTCCACTCAAGGTCTGTCACGAAATTCATTGATCATAAAATATTGGAGATGAAAAATATTATTCTAAAAAATGACATTCCGATATTGTTTAGGTGCGAATATGCTGCTATTTGTGTTGCTATTTGTATCTTTCTTGAATAATGTTAAGGCATTGTAATTTTTTGACATTGGATTATATTTTATTAGTAAACATACAATGAATTTTGACAATTTCACCTTCCTAGGCAGACATGAATCTTACGAAATATTCTTATTTTATTTTGTTTCTCAAGATCCGACTATTTGTCCTGCCATCTCATTTATAATATGATGGATATTGTTATAGCACGGATGGAGTGTTTGAGTAGTTGAAAGATGCTCAAGATTACTGCTGTAACGACGACAATGAGGAATTTATAGCTATGATCGGATGGTAAACTTTCCAACGTTGTACGGAGATAATTTATCGAAGGAATTTTTGTCAAACATGGCTGGCAATCTATCCTTGCCTAGGAATATAAACTACTCAAGGAATCCATTTTCGTTCCAATCTTCCAGTATTACTCGATAAGTCAACTCTAGGAAAGCTCTCTCAGGGGCATCTATTTTTAATTCATTGGTTCGTGCTGACAACTAGCCCATATGTTGGATTCCTTATCTAAATTTATAAAACTATCAAACATTTTCACGGCGACAGCAGGTGATCACAGCCTCACTTAAAATGAATTTTTATGATTCGTTCAATGGACACAATGTATTTTTGAAATCATACATCATTTCTGAAAACTACCTTGGCTCTCGGCTATGGTTATGTCAATCAGAAGAAAGACACTCCTTTACTTGCCTTTACCTTTTTTGCGTCCTTCAAAAACTTTCGACCAGGAAAAAGGTGGCTTTCTGACGATGACATTGGTAGTGACCTAATCAGAACAATGTTTTTAATATTTAGAGACTGAGGCTAAATTTCCTCTCTCTACGAAAATTCCTATCCATGAGTTCCAAGCTAATTTATGATAGATATTGAATAATTAATTCTATAAATTCAATATTGCATCAAATTGTTCTACGTTTAGTGGATGAAATCATATAATAAGTGAAATTTGGCCCTGCGCAATTTATTAATTTAATAATAATTATTATTATATATAATATATATATATATATATTATATATATATATAATATATATAATTAATATATATATATATAAATAATTATATATTATAAAATATATACTATAAAATATAAAAAATATAATAATAATAATAACAATTATCATTATTATTATATTAATATTGTTATAACCCTGAAAATGCCATCAATTAATTTTTAAAGTTATATTTATGTTTAATTAGTTTTCGATTATATTCACTATCTTTTAGTTCTACGGCGAGACGNGCAGGATTATTGCGTAAGCGTGGTATTTACAGTTAATACCACTCAGTTGATAACTGAATATTTGCTGGAACATCCCAACAATAAACTCGGCATAAATTAAGCCCCGTCGTTTATTACAATATTAATAATTATTATTAAATAATAATTCGATTAACCATAATTAATTCTATAATTAGTGTGCATTTCAAGCTTCTGGACGAATGAAGCTAATGAAATGCCCTTTTAACTCTTACTTTTGACATGTCTTCAAACAAAATGACGAGGGGCTTTCAGACAGAAAGTAAGTATTTCAGTAAGTATTTCTATAGCATTCTGCGAGCGAACTACATGAACAGCGCCGGAACGCAACCCTTTAGGCCAACCCCCACTTTGGTTAAGGCACTTTGACCGAGTGGTATCAGTATTAGATGTGTTACGCTCAAATATCGCAGGGAAAAAGCTGTTACAAACATTGGTGATTACGACTTACCTAACTTTTACAATCTTTGCAGACATGAACTCTTACAAAGTATTCGGCTTAATTTTGTTGTTCGTCAACGGTTTACCTGCCCAGACCATGTGCTACGATGGATATTGTTACAGCTCTGACGGAGCACCAAAGGGTAGTTTGAAAGATGCTCAAGATTACTGCTACAATAACGATAGTTCGAGTTGGTTGCTGGAAATATATAGTCTGGATCAGCTTCTACAGATTATGCCAACTTACTTGACTGATCCATCGAAAGAATACTTGTTCAACATGGTTGGCATTCCTACAACTGACTGGACAAGCGTTCTCGAAGACCCATTGCCAAGTAGAATGAATATATTTTGTAAAATTACCTTCGATATCATTCTTGTTTAATCATTATAATTAATAATCGACTTGAGATGCAAAATTTTATGTACATATTCGTCCAATGCATTCTGCTATGAATAAATTTAAGGTATCATTGGTAGCGGTGCTTTTGTCGTCAATGAAAGTCTTGGCCAAGGATTCCTCTACATGACCAAGTCACGGGGACAGTTGTATTTCTACGGCACAGATAGCAACGATTACCCAGCCGGATTCATTAGCCGTTATTCAGGTTAGCCACTTGAAACACGGCAGACGCTATTTGAAAAAATATTAATCTTATATAATACTACTTATATAATAATAATAATAATAATAATAATCTTCAGATTGATTTATTCAAAAAGGTCTAACAACCAAATTAACAGTCGACATCAACCACCGGAGTCAAATGAGCCTTGAGTCACTTCTTCATCTCCCGCGCTTAATAATAAAATATTAATAATAATGATAATATAAGATTATTATAAATAGTATTATATAATTATTGATAGTATCATCATCGACATTATCATAATCATCATCAATATTTTTTTTAGTATAGTTTTTTAGTATAGTTCATTCATTAGGTCGTTCGTTCATTCATTCATTCATTCATTCAAGGTTATATTTCCAAATGCCAAAAGAAATTTCAATGCATAGTATAAGTATTTGTTGAGTTCTGCTAGAAACCATTTAATTTTTTTAACGAAATTTATTTTGTGTAAAAGTAACATTGGTATACAAACAGTCTCCAAACTCATTCAATAAATATGCTGATTATTTTAGGAAGTTGCTCAGGTGGATATTGCTATGCTATAAGTGAGGGGCCCTTGACTATAGATTTTAAGGCACTTTCATTTTGGTCCTTTGCTGTTTGCCTGGTTTGTCTTTTGACGAATGCACAAATAATCTCCTAACATTTCATTGGCAAATTGACTTACGTTCAGTTTGTAACTTTAACCACGGAATTTTGGACTTTTTTTTTGCATTGCTCTTGCAAGCATTGAGTTATTCTTAAAAAATAAAAAAGAAGACATGACGCATTGACAGTTGAACATAATCTACGACAATTCAGTGTTATGCTAAAATTATAGGCGGCTGGCTACTAAAAATACTTAAAATATATTTTATTAATTCAACGGAAATCTCCACATAATTTAGAAGCCAGTCGGAAAACATACCCTTGCATTTCAACGAAGGGAACATTTCAAAACTGTGTTTCTTTTACTTGTCCGAACAGTGAAACACACCACTGCAACACAAAGCTAAGAGAGATCCAGGATAGGATGTCTTTCTCAATGTAACAAAGGCACTAAAGACCAAACGTTTTTCAGTACAGTCGTAAATATATTGCAGTTAATGTGATTACCGACATGATTAAGTGCAGGACAGTGTGTGCTAAAAAGTTTATTACCTTCTTTAAGTAGGCGCAAAGGACCACGACCAAAACAATAAGTGCCTATAGTAAAAAGTAGTAACTGAAAAGTTATAAAAGTTATTAAAAGTTATTCTGCAAGTCACATAACCTAGAATCTAAGGAACGATATTGTTGGAGACTTCTGACATGTTTGTTGTGTAATATCGAGATATTAGTTCTCAGCACTTCAGTGAGTAAATTCATAAAGCAACAGTAGAGTATTGAAGTATTTCGAATCCAAATAAAACATAAATGTCTATCGATTATTAATCTTCTGTTTTACATGTCTGCTAAATTCGACCATCGCAAGAAAATTTAAAAAGTAACAATAAAAGTTAATGCATTAAACCTGTTTCGAGAATGATTGAATCAAGGAATAAGTTGGCGAAGTAAAATCTATTTGATAACGTTATGTTCTTGAATAATTTTGAATCTTTACAGCACATCAATTACAATCAATATATTTAAAATTCACTAGATTATTATCGAGATATCATCGATTACTTAAACGAAAAGCAATTTCTAATACTATCCAGGTACAAAAAAACGTAAAATACACTTAATAAAATTACAATTTCTCCGACTCTGACAATTTCATAACCTTTTGCAGACATGAATTCCTACGAAATATTTGGCTTTATTTTATTATCCGTCAATGGATTGCTTGTCCAATCATCTCAGTTTTGCTATGATGGATACTGTTACAGCACCGATGGAATACTAAAGAATGTGAGTAGTTTAAAAGATGCTCAAGAATACTGCTACAACAACGACAACTGGAGCTGGTTACTGGAACTTCTTAGCTACGATCAGTTAATAAGCCTTATAATTTGGAGCGGGAGTGATCCTTCGAATTTCTTACTAAATATGGTTGGCATTGGAACTAATGCATGGACGAGCGTTCTCGACTCACCATTACCAAGTAAAAATAATTTATTACATTAATCATTACATTAAACATATTTGCATGTGATTTATTTTGATTATTTTCTTTTTAATAACCCACTTAAGATGCATTAATATATCTAACCGGCAAATGAGATCTTTTACTTGTGATTACAAGGTGGTTTCTACATTAACGAAAGTAGGGGCCAGCAATTTTTATACTTGAGGAAGTCTGGAATGAAGCTGTATTTCTACGGTACAAATCAAAGTTATTACAAAGCTGGATCAATATGTCGCTATCAAGGTTTGAATATTGAAATATTGTTGATTGCGATCTTTCTAAATGCTAAAACTAACAAGTTCTCGATGAACATGATGCTCCTTCTCTCAAGACGTTATTGAATTTATGTATGCGAATCTATATCTTATACATTATTTATGTGGAATCTTATTATAAATAAATATTTATAAATTTTTATTAGAAATTGCTTGTGAGAATTTCAAACGAGTTTGTCCAAGTTGTAATTTGTAATTTCCATATATAAAACAATTATTCGCAATACTTTTTCTGAATTTCGACTTTATATTCCTCCGTCTATTTGATGTTTTTAAAATTTAAAATTTAATTGTCTCACTTAATTCAGGCAATTGCAACGGTGGATTCTGCTATTTTGCACAAACATCACCCCGGAATTGGTTTGAGGCTGGTACTTACTGTTACTTTATTGAAATCAATCTCGTTGGAAGTGGACACTTGTTGACCTTTGAGGGGATGACCTTTGATGAGGTTTCCAATTTAAGCATCACCAACCAACTGAATGAAAATACCGATTACTGGGTCGGATATTCGAAACTTTATTATAGACTGATGCACTCAAGTACATGTTAAAATTTAATTATTAACATATTACGAGAATTACAGCTGAAGTGTCGAATCCATGAAAAGTACATAACTATTTCCTTGATTCAGATACCAGGGCTTACGTGCTAATGTTCTTTCCGGCATATCCTCAGCAAACTTCGGCGAGTCCAAACGAATCGTATTTCGTATTTATCAACTCTAATGGGTTTCTGGAGGATAAACCTGTTGGCAATGCCAGCTTCTATATCGTTTGCATGAAACGTCAGTACTCTGATTGATTGATTGATTGATAAGTGAACAATTTTGATTGATTTCATAAAATGTAATATATCCTTAATATTACATAATAATACTTAATAATACTTAGTAATACTTAATATTACTTAATAATACTTAATACTAGTTAATAATACTTAATACTAGTTAACAGTCAGTACTCTAATTGATTGATAAGTGAACAATATTGATTGATTTCATAAAATGTTCTCAAGTTGGATAAACGAGTCGCGCAATCAATCATTCAATCTATCTAAATTACCCTGGTAACATTTGACAGCCGATTCACCCATCATAGAACATACGAGTACATGTCTTACATCAGGTGTGTGTTTGCTACAGTATTGTACATTTTAATGTAGTAGGGCGTTGGCTAACATAAAAATTCATTGACTTTTGGATTCCAGTACAACTGCCTTTCTATTAGGGTTGCGAACTGGTTTTGTCAAATTTATTATCGAAATATATACAAAGCGTGTAATGTGCATCTGACATTTGACATGTAACTTGATTCATAATGTACATCTGACATTTGACATGTGACTTGATTCAACATAGAAATAACAGAACTTATGACAGAAACACATCCTTTGACGTCAGTTCTGACGGTCCCGGTTACAACCTTACAAAGTCCAAAAGTTACAAACACAACTATGCGTATGTTAACATGGCTTGTAAAATTTTTGTCCTGCTGCTCTTTGCAATTTTTTGACCAAATAATTTTTAATGACCATATAATTAATTAATATTAGTCAATACTATATATTTCTCAGAATCAACCTTCTTACTTGCACTACTCCTCCCAATTCTGTTGTGCTGATATTTTCAGTCACCTTTGCCTGCTTCATTATGCCTTTTTATGTCAGGAGGTAAAACGATTTAATAGATTAATATAACAAACTTATTTATAGTTATTGTGAATATTATTTATTTATAATCACTGTGAATATTATTATTTTTATAATTATTATGAATATTATTTATTTATAATTATTGTGAATGTTATTATTTATTTTTAATAATTGTGATTATTATTATTATTTATTTATAATTATTGCGAATATTGTTGTTCATTTTCTTTGTCTAGAAACACTAGAAGAGAGTCTGAAGAGTCTCCATATTCTCCTTGACTTCACGGCCAACCCTCAACTGACATGATTAACATGATTTTCAATTTTTAGAATATCTAATTTGTTACAAGCCATTTAATTCGTAATAATTAACAATTTCATTAAATTAATTAATTAATTTAATTAGTAATAAACGACAAGCCGCAAATAAATGTGAGATTGAATTGGAGAATTAAGAAGATGTTTGTGTCACAATCATCGTTATGTACTTAAGGTGCAGTTGTGACCAGGGCCGCCGAGAAGGGGGCAGGGGTAAGTGCCCAGGGGCCACTTTTTTGTGTAATTTCTGTCGGCGGCCCTGTGTGTAATCCTGTTTGAGTTCTCGATGAAATGCTAAATCTTTCAATAGCTTCAAGTTATTGGAGACAACTTACTGCAACATGTTCTCGCAGCACTTCTTACGCACCAAATGGCTTCATGCGAAGATATATTTATAAAAATGCTTTAATTGGTAAATCTTATGAATAATAATAATATTAATAATAATAATATATTATACCTTATTAAATCTTATAATTAATTATTCATATTAATAGTAGCCATAATAATAATAATAATAATAACAATAATAGTGATGATAATAATAGTGTGTTTAGGTTTGCAAAGCACCACGTGCAGGTCAGCATCAAGTTCGTTTTCAACATTATAAGAAAGCCGTTCATGAGATTATTAGTCACTAATCAAGTGATTGGAGGCAGCTTGGCATTTGTAAGTAATTTGTAGGAGATTATGGATTAAAATCAATAAAAGAAATGAAATCATTTAACAATAAATTCATAATTTCTTGCTGAGATTATTTAAAAAAAAGAGATCAAGCTAAAATTAAGCAAAAATATGACAAGAAAAGGAGAAAATTTATTGCCCTGCTTTTCTTGATGCACTTGTGCTGCCAAAATGTCGCAAACGTTAATTTCTCTTGGTCGTTGAGGGGACGACTTGACTTATTCATCACCCAGTCCTATCAACTTAATTCCGAACAGGATCTTTTGTGTAACTTTGACGAGTCATAAAGGCCTCTTTGATTTAATGCCAATATCGTGATCGGAACATTGAAATACGACGAGCAGAATATCAAGATCACGAGGAATGAGTAACTATTTAACGAGAAAAGCAACGAAATAACTAAAACCACTCGAGGTACTATCAAGTATTCGGTGAAAAGTCTCGAAAGATGTAGACACATTTATACAATTCGATTAACGCATTTAACGCAAAAAAAAAGTCTGATTTTTATCTGTAGCTTAAAGACAAAATTAATGTTTAAAATAAATTTTTAAAATTGTCACAAAATGCGATTCATGGCCTTGTTCGTACTGGTAAGCAGCATTGCATCATGACATTGTAACATTGTGATCATGTGGGACGGTAACATCATCAGAACCAAAGATAGTAACGCGAATCCGCCTGAGAAATCCAATTCACATGATTAGTTTAATAACCCAACAACATGCGCTTTGAGTAGGACTTAATAAGATCAATAGTAATTAAGCAAATCATTTGAATAATAATAATAACAATAATAATAATAATAATAATAATAATAATAATAATAATAACAACAACAATAATAATATTAATAATTCTGTAAATAATTGAATAAATTCGCAAGAAAATCCAAGGACTAAAGATGAGCTCACCTGGTGCCACTGACTCTCCGACGACGTTTCTGGCTGTAATTATGAATTAAATAAATTAAATTGATTCGATATATTGTTGTGCTGGAGTGATTGATATTCAGGAATCCAACGAATGCGAACATATTTTTTGGTTTGCGAACATTTTTTTGTGGATCACTTCAGCAAAGCAATAATAATTAATAAAATTAGTCAAAAATTCATTTTGAATTTTGTGGAAAATGAAAAACAAGATGCAAGGAACTGGTATGAAAAAGAATCTCGTTTTCTCTCAAATGAAAGGACTTATTTTGGAACTGGTGATTCCAACAAAATTTAGGTTATTAAGGTTATTTTTTAACAAAAAATCACATTTTTTCATATGAATCGTAAATGTTTGTAATTCATAAAAATAAATGTAAATACTAATATTAATAATAATAATATTACTATTTAAAACATAATTTTAAAGTATATTTTAATTGTGTCCATTAACGCAATAATAACCTTTCATGACAAAAATCATGGCCTTTTCAGTATCGGGAGGGAAGTCCTCCCAAACCCAGGTACCGTCTTTGGGTGAATGTTTGATGCCAACCAAAAACATCTTGTTCTTTTCAGAGAACTTAAATTGCGGATGGTCAGGTTTAAAATTGGCCCATGTGATCCTTTTTTCTGCAATTATTTGTGTAATATTCTTCTTTAAATTTTTTTTTATATTATGATTTGATATTTTATATCATTATTTTGTTGACTAATTTTAATAATGTTTAATGCAAAATCTTCGAACATTGCAGGACCAACTTGAGTGTCTCCACCTGTAATATAGTCTTGAGTAGCCAACCCAATAGCTTTGTGATGCCTTTAATCCTGCTTTCATTATATCATTTTTGGTCACTCCCTCGAAAGTCATCAAGTGTCCGCTGGTTTCATTTGGCTGCGTCCTGTTGAACATGCAATCCTTTTCGGCGCTGAACCATTGCCTCAGCCTTTCGACAACTTCGATGCGATATGCTCCGTTGGTCTTGCCTGGGAGAATTTTTAAAAATCTTGTACTTAATGAAAGAATGTTATAATTGTATTTATTAATATTAATTAGGTTATTGTCAATGCAATCTGGCATTTGTTTTTAAGGCGAGGGGTACAAGTCCGCGTCTTATTTATCTCCAATATGGGTTTTTATCGGCGCGATAAAAATTATAGAATTACTGAATTCAATGAAATATTGCGTAGAACATGCAAGTGTTATTGTAACTAGTAACTTGCTTTCAACTTATAAGTCACAATTTGCATAGTGAAATAATATGTTAGTAAATTCGATGTTATAGTTCAGTGGTATGTTATGTGCACCAATAACCTTCCAGACGACAGATGTAGAAGCATTCAGAGTTGACAAATTCACCGATCAAAGATACGTCAGTTTGGAACAATGTCAACGTGAGGAATTCGTGAACTCCTTTCTCAACAGGAAATTCACCTTGATGTATTTTTAAATGAAATTTTTCGGAAAATAAAAATTTACTGAGAAAAAATTCGACTCTGCATGTTGTATGTCGTAAATATTTGATTTTTGATTTTCAACCCCACATTTTAAAAATGTTTGATTAGTTATGTTTTGTTCTGTAAAATATATTTATGCTCAAAAGGAATCATTCCCAACTTGTTGGGATTTTGAGTGGACAAGACCATGAAACTCAAAAAAAAACAAACAAAAACAATTCACTTGGTAATGGTTTGCCATGAACACTTAGATAGTTTTCATCGAACGAGGCCATCGTGTTAAGCAATACAAGTCCGCTTTTTGGCAGGTTATTGAACAAAAACTCCTTCTCAGTTTCATATATTTCCAGTGGCCAAAATCCTTCTGCACACTTCTTCTCCACCTCCTCCAAACTTTTGATGGAGTTTTCTTTTTCATAACTTTTGTAGCAATAAGCACTGGAACACAATTCTTCCGATGCGCAGTTCAACACTCCGACAACAAGCCACAATACAAACCCGATTCTCAGGAAATCAAGTCCGCTAAGTTACAGAACGTATGATTTTATAAATAAATTTAAATTTAAGTAATAGCGTAAATCGTTTATTATTTTAATGTGAATTAATAATTCACAAATAAGAATAACTTCGGGATAAGTGTAATATGAGCAGCGGAAAGAAGTCAAGTGAACAACACGAACAGCATATTAACCCGTTTGGATGCAATTGTTGTTTATTTTTTTAATTACCTGAAATTGGCACAAAAGTTATGAGAAAAGTGAGCTGAACTAAACTGAAGTTCACAGAAAGTCATTCAAAATTTTCGCAGGAAAATAAACAACACAAAACATCAACCGTCGCTTTCAAAAATTCTGAAATGTGAACTTCAACTTTCACCAGCGTCTGTTCTAAATCCAACCTTGCAATATGTCACTGTTAATTATTATATTAATAATGTACCAATTTCTTAATAATACAACCAATACTAATTAATTCAATAATTGATTATCTATTTACTAAAGGCTAAGATGGATTTAGCGTAACATTTAATACATATTAGTTATGGACTTAGAGAAATAGGAAATCCTAATAAAGTTTATAAGGTTTTTTTCACCTCAATTTAAAACATAATATCTTCCTGAATTTCTGTCTTGTAACAGAGCTCAAAACGATTTAATATTAACCCCGATATTAATCTAATATTGATACTGATAAGGACACTGATTTTGATACATTCTATAAAACCTTAATACCAAAAAA
>MPNW01001378.1:38886-52644 GCA_011800805.1 Hirudo medicinalis
TCTTCCTGAATTTCTGTCTTGTAACAGAGCTCAAAACGATTTAATATTAACCCCGATATTAATCTAATATTGATACTGATAAGGACACTGATTTTGATACATTCTATAAAACCTTAATACCAAAAAAACTACAACTAAACCAAATGTAATTACCAACCAATAGCTTATCGAATTAAAGGAAGTCTGCAAGAAGCAAGTCTCGGTTTTAATAATCCTGACAATAATTATAGAATTGTACTATGCGAAATAATAATGATACGATCATCTGACACTTTTGGTACATCAGAGTTGTCGTTAGGTTCGACAAATGTAGATGTTCAGATTTGACACGGTAAAATAGTTCGGCGCTGGATTTGAGAATTATCATTTTTTTTTGAGACAAAGACTGAATGTGACTTCTTTAGCAAATTTACAAATATTTCGGATTTTACTAACAAAACGAACACGTATCAATTCATATCTAAAACGTTCAGTTAGTTTGCTCACAAATCAGAAGTTGTTTTAACACATGAAATGTATTTTAATAAAATCCCTGCATTGTCTTCATGATGCTTCATGATCATCCCGAAAAAAGGCATTTCGTTTGTTACCGGCTCCTTCTTATGTGTCCTAAAAGAGAAAATAACCCTGAAATATGTCAGTGAAAAAATAAATAAGTAAATAGTTAAATTATAAATAATATTACTATTACACCTCAAAAAGACATAAACATTAACCCTGACAAGCCACTATGAGAATCATTGTCAGAATGGAAGCATTTTCTGCAAAATGTCTGAATTTATGAAACAATCAACTTCTTTAAAGATGTTTTTGTTACTATTTCGAGTCGTCTGTTAAAATTTAGTTTTTCTTGTAATCGAGAAATTTTACTTCCATTACAATAAGTAACTGACGCCAATTAGTAGTCTTTACATCAATTACAGGAATTATCCCTGGAATGCCGATTATAATCACACGCGAGAATCCGAAATAAAATTGGAAACGAAAAATTAATCTGCCTTCTGAACAGGCTGACCTTTTGACCCTTTGAAAGGGATGTGTATTGTGATCGATGAAATGAGTAACACAATAAGTGTTTGCTCTCGTTTTGACTCAACAAACAAAGGAGTTTGAATTGGGATAAAGCATCACCACCAAACAGAAGAACCAAACAGACACGAATACGAATTACCTGCCGATGTTGACGACGTCGCATGTCTGGTGGACCCAATTTCTAGCAACAACAATGAAATTATAATATAATAATACATCAAATAATATGTCAAATCGTTTGGATCTGATGAGTAAATGGTAAATTCGTTGAAGGATTAACTTTTACGAATGGGATGCTAAGATGGAGTGTATAATACCATTTCCAACTGAGAGGACCCCTTTTTGATNGGATTAACTTTTACGAATGGGATGCTAAGATGGAGTGTATAATACCATTTCCAACTGAGAGGACCCCTTTTTGATGTTCTGTGTCCGCTTTTGGACCTTTTGTAAGAAATTTTAAAAATTTATGATTATGAATGTTAGTAGTGGTTGTTTTAAATATCAAAATTATTCCTTGAATTCCTTTTGGACTGGAGATGGAGGAAGGCAATTACGAAGTCAATCAGTTGTTGTTTTGGCAATAAATGTTCACAAGTGTTTTCATATTTTTGTAAGTTATTCCTTCATTTGTACAGGTAAATATCTTTGGTTTTTAACAATTAACATATTACTGAGTAATTAATTGAACCTTTACCCGCTAATTACATTTAATTAATAATTATAATTAATTTTAATTGTTAATCGTATTAATAATTATATTACATGTATACATATATATATATATATTGATAATTATTTATAATATAAGTAATTATAATATTAACAATTATAATTATAATACTTGTTAGAAAGGCAAAATCCACTTCTGATCTTGTTTCTTGTGAATGCGGGTCTTAAGAAATATGTTAATCATAAATACATTTGTTAAATATTCATACATACATCTTAAATATTCATACATACATCTTAAATATTCATACATATATCTTAAATATTCATGCATACATCTTAAATATTCGTATATATATATCTTCAATATTTGATGGTTTGTAAATATTCTTGATAAATTTAATTGTACTTGTTTGAAAAGTATTGTCCTCTTCTGATCCTGTTTCTTGTGAATGCATAAGAAACATGCCAATTTGATTATTTTTATTAAATATTTATGCATGTATGTTAAAATATCGATGCTTTCAGATGGAGTTATATTTTTAATAACTTAATACAATAATTTAAAATAAATTTATTTTCTATAATTAATAATTATTTGAAAAAGAATATCTCATAAATTTAATCCACATTTATCACAGCCATACGTTGATTTAGTACATGCCTGTAACCATAGACAATGTTAGTACATTGCAAATTGTAAACGATGAAAGGAAATTCGTCCAGAAACCTTGTGACCTGCCTGCCACCGATGCCCAGAAATGGAGGTCGGCAGACGAGGCAGGCTCCCTCTCTAATATTGGTCACAAATTCCATGATGGTAACAGTATTTTGTAAGGTTACAGAATACTGTTAATGGTTAAGTATTAAATATTGGTATAGTTACTGTTCATGCAAAATATGACGAAGTCTTCCTTCCCGATAGCTTTTTCCTGCCACTGTTGTTGTATGAAAACATAAAAAGTTGCATCGGGATTGGAGGTTTTGAAGAATTGATGGCCGTATTTGAAGTCTGTAGTGAGGACCGCACTGTCTAAGTGGAATATTATGTTGTCACGAAACTATTACTGCAGGATGAACTGTAAATCATGCCTGTTCAATCTTAATCTTACATTAAAAATCTGTCACATTTGTCACTTGCATTTAGACCTACATGACAAAATGCAGTTGAACCAAACTCGAGTATTTCCACTTGTATGTAATCCTCGAATAACCTATCCAGAAGAAAACGTCTTCTTCAAGAATCTGCTCTCGTAAGTCTCCTGTCGTCGGTCCTTCAAAAGTCAGCAAATGTCCCCCTGCCTCGTGAGAATAAACCATGTCCGTCGAGCAGTCCCTGGCGGCTTCGAACCAAGTCCTTTCTTCGGTGAAGACCTCGATTCTCGAATAATTCAACTGATAACCTGAGCGGTTCGGTTTTGTTTGGTTGAACGATAAGAAATGTCAACTTAATCTTTTGGATTGCTTATCCATTAGCTATGAATTGCGATGTGGTTTGAGGGTCAGTTTTCAATAATAATAGTAAACTGGAGAACACAAAACACGCGACGTGATCACGCCGACGCCGAACAATGGTGTGTTCGATCAGATAGATTTTTCAAAATAAAATAAATTGTTTTGTAACTTAAACAAATAAAATTACATTTAATAAACTATTTTATTATCTTAAATTATATTAAATTTATGTAATGAAACAATAATCCACATGCGCAAAGTGTTGCCATGAAACTATTTTTTACAGGATAATAAGAAATTATTTTTTACGTTTATTCAAGAAAACCTTTAAATTGGCAAATGTAGTAATGATCCTCATCGGCCAAATCGTCCTTAAACTCAAATTCTTCCCCTTTTTTCATCAACATCAGGAAATCATGTTCGGCATCTTTGGGTTTCATGTCACCTCGCCACAAAATTTAAATCAACTCTTAATTGTAAAATTCTTTCTAAATTAACTTTAAATATTAATATTAATTTAATAAGATTTGCATATAAACTCAAATAAGGTTCAGAGAATAAAATCACTTTCATTCTGTAAAAATTAAATGACTTTTCCCAAATGTGCAAATCCCCACACCAAAATCTCATTCATACCTGTCAGTACTTTTCCATAGGCGCTTAACCAATCACTGCCCCCAGTCCCCATCGTGTTGAGTAGGACCGGTTTGTCATCGGGCAGCTTGGCGACAACGCGTTCCCTCTCGGTCACATAAATCTCCAACAACCAACTTTGTCCCTCGCATTGTTTTTGGGCTTCTTCCAAGCTATTGATCGCTTTAAGCTCTCCGTCACTTCGATAACAATAATCATCGGTACAGAACTCAATAGCTTCTGAGCTCAATCCTCTGACCATTAATAAAATGATCCCGTACTTCATAGATTTGTATTTGTATGAATTCGTGTCTTTTTGACTGAGGAAACAATCTTACGAAAATGAGAATCTATGGGGTATATTCTCGTGTATTCATACCTTGCTCGATACATTTCAGTGTTTTCGATTTGCAACTGGCATTGGTCTAATCAATCATAATATTTATATCTATACTACAAGCTGCAAATTCAAAAGATCACGGATTCAAAATTACAAATCGATGTGTCTGTGATATAAATTAATTTAAATTGTTCAATTAAGTAGCAAAAATAATCAGCAAGAACAATGTCAAGAAATGCGACCGTTCGTTTCAAAACAGAACACGAACATATTTTTGTTCCGGATAATGTTTTGGAAAAGTGAATTTATGATAAAACGAGACATGCTTTCTGAAATGCATTCCAGTTAAAGGATTGGTTGTTGATTGATTGATCATTATGATAAATATTATTATAATAATTATAATTATTACTTGAGCAATTAAATATTATTAAAAGTAAAATATATTATTAAATTTTTTATATTTCTTACTATTACGACTAAGAGTAATAAATTAATTAAAGACTTTACTACGACTTAATATCTAGCCTTCGAAAATAAAATGACACATTACACTCAACTCGTTCACAATTAGTTGAACAAGTTCATCTTTCTAGATGTTATTAATATTATTACCATTAATTGGCATAAATTTTTAAATAAATATTTAATAATGTTTTAACAAATAATGACAACACTTTTTCTCATTCGTTGAAAAAATGCAAATGCAAAAAAAAATATTTCTCGCTTGAGAATAAAAGAGTATTATAAATAAATAATATTTTTCCGACTTGAGATTACAAACTCCAAGAGAAGGATTACATTTCGTGGACCACGTAATCAGCTACCATGGAGACGATGATGTAAACAACTGCTTTCTTGCAACGACAAATCATACGATACAAAAAAAATAAATAAAAAAAGTTCAAAAGATACAAAAAATAAAGATCTTAAAATGGAAATCGTCGGCGGCACATTCAAATCGTAACGAAAGTAAAATGTCCCTAAAGGGGTTCGTCATTCATATTCACATTCGTGCCGTAATTTTACAAAAAACATTGACTTTTATTAATGTTAATCCTCCATGTCCTGTGTCGTTAAATTGTGCACTTAAAACTTATAATTAACTTATAAACAGGTACGCCTGTTTGTGCCTCTTGAATTTACTGACGGCCAAAACCCCGAGTAATTTGGTACGCTTCTGTTCTGATTCTTACTGCTACGAAACCGATGGGATAATGAGATCGGTGACAAGTTTAAATGATGCTCAAACATACTGCAAGGAAGACAAGTGGTTGCTTGAGATTCACGAACCTCGGCAGCAGGAGTTCATATTGGGTAATCTGCCAAATAAAGTCCCTCTCCTCCTCAATGCTGTGGGAACGACCACAGAAGAATACGTCAGTGTTCTCGATAGCCAATTGCCAAGTGAGAGACATCGCTTTTTCCGATTGGTGGGGACTCATAATAATAATAATATATTTATTTATAGAGCGCCATAAGCGTAAGCGTCATAGTTTAATTATGAACCTCATTGGTAAATATATAAAATCCAATTATTTGTTTTAATTGATAAACCGTCAAAATGGCCGACAGGTTAGGAGAAGTTCGTTTAGATTTTTTAAATGGGGCTCGCAATGCTTTCCTTCCTTAAATCTTGTCATTATTTACATTTTGGTTCAATAAGCAATCAAATAATCCCTTTTTAATGTCTTCTAAGAACCCCATCACAATTTCACATTACTAAATTCATCTGAAATTACCAGAAACTCGTTTCTATTGTAAACTATTTTGTAAACTTTCTATTGTAACTTTGAAATAAATATTCAAACAAAATCTGCTCATCAAATGATGATCAAATATTATCAAACGTCCACAAACACTGATCGACAATGTAATTCTTCCAGGCGATGTCACCATCGGATTCTCGAAAAAGGACTGCCTGTACGTGCACACTTACGACGAGGGTTTGCTCTTCTCCAGCGAGGAACCTAGCAGCGAGTTGTTGTACATTTGTAGCCACGAAGGTAAACTGAATTCATTTTTACAACAAAAAAAAAAACGAAAAACGTAAAAACAAAACGGAATTGTTTACGATATCAATAATAAAATAAATATCAAAAATCAAGAAAAGATACGTTAATATCAACAAATGAAAGACTAAATGTGCTCTATATTCATAAAATGCCTAGTTCACTTTCCGATTGGTAATACAAGATTAACAACACAGTCCCAACGATGCAAGCGAAGATGATGTCATATTTTTAATGACATTATTTTCTTGCAACAAACAACCTTAGCACTGAGTTTTATACACCTTATTAGTGATATTTTTTAAAATAAATTTTTAGTGATAATATTTTGTGATAAGAATGCCTTTAGATCGCTATGAGATGATGCCGGAGACAAAGACCTGGTTCGAGGCTATGAACAGTTGTGCTTCCAGCAAGCTCTTCCCAGATTTTAAAGGCCATCTGGCAACGTTTGACGGATTGAATCAGGAGAGCATTGGGAATTTGCATTTTGTCAAAAATCTGCACAAAGGTCGATTGTATTGGATCGGATATACGAGGATCAGTTACAGATGGAGCCATTCGAGTTTGTAGTTGTGTGTGACATAATAATAAGTTATTCATATGTTTTCGTTGTTATTGTAACATTATGTTGACTCATTACGTCATGTATTATCTAAGTACATAAATTTAAATATTAACAATCTCTTTCTGTCACCGCTAACCAATTTTATGAATTCACATAAATGCATGGTATTCATACTCTTTCTATGACCATTAACCATTTTTACAAATTCACATAAATAACATGGTATATTTATAAATATGATATAACTGATAATGATTAACTAAAAAAAGAAATTTCTTTTTAAATGATGCTAAATTGTCGCTGACAAATTGATGCGCAGAAACAAAAATCAAAGCCATGGACTTCAAGAAAGGTCATCCACTTCTGAAATCGACAGAGCCTGACAACTCATACTTCCTCTTCATCATTGACGAATGGGAGGAGAAAATAATTGGCAAGGAAAAGTTCGTGCTCCTGTGCATGGAAGGTGAATAAGTATTACTTTAAATATTATTGTTGTTGTTATATTAATAATTATAATAATAATAATAATTATAATAATAATTAATAATAATATAATATAATATAATAATATAATAATATTATTGTATTATTATATATTATATATTATAATATTATTATAATATTAATTCATTATTGTTATTATTATAAATATTAATTATAATAATATTATTTATTAAAATTATAATTATAACTAATTTATTATTATAATTATTATTATTATTTATTATTATTATTATTATAATTATTATTATAAATATCAGTGCTATTGTTATAAATACTATTATTGTTATTATAAATATTTTTATTATTGCTATAAATATTAATATTAAATATTAATAAATATTAATATTAATTATATCAATAACATTTCAACAGATAAAAAAATAATACGAAAGACTTCGTTAGGTAAGCAATCTTGGACGATTGAAAATACCATTTTGTCTTTAATGGTTTGAAAGTCTTTATTTCAGTCACTGCGTTTTATTGGGAATTACTGAACAAAACTGAACTAAACTTAAAAATGAATTTTTATTTAAAATTTTGACATTAAACATTACAATACACGTTAGGTTTGCAAGCGACCAGATAGCCGCCAGCTCCACAGCAAAATATACCGAATCTATACACATTCTAACGTTACGGTACTTTCACTAAAAACAGTTATTTTCAATTTCAGCCAATTCCTTGCTCATGCACATTCCAATAGTGGTACTCCTAACACTCTCCAGCATACTCATTTGCCTAGCGCCAAAGAATTGACGAAATTGAATTGTGTCGACATCGATCAAACTCTTTAGCTCGTCCCTATTATGAAATGATCCTTAAATTTGTTCTCCGCAGCATTTTTCGGCTGCCATTTTCAAAGAGCACCATGCAAAGCTCACCAAACTCTACTTGTGGGGCTCAACTAATTAAAACATCGGAAATCCACAACCATTAGCAGCATCGGACAAATTACAACCCGAATAAGCGACTTCCCAAATCTGATCTAGGAGAACATCCCCACCTTTGTCTTCAAATATAAACTCTTATAAACGAAATCTATCCTCCTATGACCAAAAAGCCCCTAACTAACTCCTAGCTAACTGAAATAAATTGAAGTTCCCCAACCCAAACCAACAACCCATTCGTCCCAGCCTCAATACTACAAACGCGGCACTCGAAAAGCCACACAGACGCTATTTTTGATCGGCATCGTCAGCTTCTAAATGATAAAAACAACAAGATGATGCAAGTTCCCAGAATAAAACTCGCTCGTCGAAGGATTAAATAATGAGAATCAAAAGCGAAAAATATTCCGTTCTATCAATAGAAAAATGTCGAAAAGTTCCCGGTAAGAATTTCGAATCAGGGTCAATTTAAAAGCACACCACGCCTGCTAAAGTGATCTTTCAGTCCCCTGGTTTGTGGCCTTGGGTCCATCCAAGTTAGGGAAGCTGAGAAAGGCAAAAATCCTCTCTGACTGATTTCCTGGGCCATTATTGCACTCATTCTAAGGCGAGATGTCCAAAATTCATGATTTTATGGGTCAATTTTAAATACTAAACATTTCAAAAGATGCAAATGTAAGTAATCAACACATGATGACGATATTAGAACAAAATTTTGTATGCACGATTTCACGTCACAACGCATTACAACCCCGAAAACCATGCCGACTAGTCCAAGCAAAGCATCTCCAGGGGAGCTGGGGCCAGGGTTCGACGGCCCGAACCCTACCTAGATATCGATGTCGGATGTTTAAGTTAAGCAAAACAGGTTGAGTAGAGTGGATGGCTGAAGAATGGCTAAAAAGTTCTCGCGACAAGAGGATGCCTTCGAGCACATGCATAGGCTATCAAAACGAAAAGATTTGACAAAACATCATGCTTCCTTTTCAATTAAAACTGCTCTCCAACTTAGAAATCACCTGAAACGGCCTTCGAGCAGTAGTCGGTCGACAAATGTCGACGAGTCATTCGTCCGGATGGGAATCGATCGTCTGCAACGAAGAAAACCCTGAACAAAAACACCAGCTAAACGACGAAAACACTTCTCCGTGCAAAACAGAGAAGAATGTGACGATGGTGAGCGGTTGTTATTAAAAACTCCACCGTGCATTAACGAATTACTTAGCAAGCGATAGAATTAGCTTCCGTTCGATCCCTGGTCGGCCGTCGCAACGTTCATCAGTCACTCCTCTCACTGCCTCTGCTGCTCTTTCAACTTGTCGAAGAAAGGGGCGTTTACGTTGAGATTTCGGTCCCCTGTACCCGCAGGTCGGAAGGTCATCATGGGCCGCGCTCCTGCCGACCCGGCAGACTGTCTGAGCCTTCGGAGGGGATTGGTATCGACGGCAGAGGGGTCGTCCTCGTCCGTCGAGGCTATGGGCGCCTGCCTGCCCGGAATAATGGGTGCCCGAAGTTTTTGGTTCAGATTGGCTCTGTTGGACGAGGGGTTGAGTCTCGAGGAGGCAAAGTTTGTCATGGGGGTCGGCAGGGAGGAAGCCGGTCGATTTCCGTCCGGGTCGTCGGAAGATTCGACGGACCTTAGCGAGACGAGCCTGGAAGAGACGCTGCTACCTTCGATCAACTTTGGGGAAGCTGCAAAAGGAAAAACATCAGGCATCAGGCATCCCAAATTGGATCAGTCTGCAGTATTTCATGCTCGGCCAAAAACAAAAATTAAATATTTTACGTAGTGTCCAACGAGGGTCCAAAAATAGCGACTTAAACCAACATATTTGAGCGCTGGAAACACTGGGAGATTTTTTCTCGTCACCGGACGACCTCCGAAGACTGCTCGACTTGCTCGAGGTCGGAGAGGTCATGCCCTGCTGGTTAACTTCCACCCTCAGGGGACTGCGTTCCTTTTGCTCGGACGATTTCTTGTCATCATCGATTCCGTTGTACTGGTCGGAGACTTCTTTGCTCGAGGAATACGATGAAGATTCAAACAGGCTTCCATCTTCTTCTTCTTCCTCTTCCTCTTCATAGTCGTCTTCCTCTTCTTCATTTCCATTGATGTTAGACTTGTTGTCAGTTGCAACAGAAGCACTGTCGGGAACTTCCGTCGCCCTAACGATCGGGGCTACGGACGGAGGGGGCTGGGTCGGCTTCTTCATGATGGGAGGGGGACCGGTTGATCCATTGGCAGTCGGTCTGGCAGAACATGTGGTCCTGCTGGACGATGAACTCGAAACGATGCTCTCGGGTCTGATCTGAGGGGGCAAGGTGGTCGTCTGTCGCAGGGAAGTGTTGTTGTTGCTGTTGTGGCGCAGGATGTCCGACATCGACTGATCGGAGAAAGAAAAACCTCCGGCATTTATGCCGCTGTTCCTCAGCACCTCGGACTTCTGCTCGGGCTTTGCCGCCGACGGAGGCTTTTTGGTTTGTCCTCGGTTCACCGAAAGTCCCAGGTTCTCGAACCCTGCCAAGAGGTCCTTCATCTCGTCGTCGTGGTCTGAAGTGGTGGCACTCAGCACTTTGAGCACCTCTTCCATCAGGGAGCTTCCAGAATCTGCTTCGCTCTGGAACGAAAAGGACGTGAGATCGATTTGCACGGCGACCTGCGCACGACGACGATGACGTCTCTACGACGATCTTTAAACGAGAAGTGCCCGAAGAGGAGGCGATAAAATCGTGCGGGCGATAAAATAAGAGTAAACAAATGTTTGACTACTCAGAAGCGTCGGCAAACTCGAGAGCATGGTTGAAGGTTCAGACGTGCACAACTCAATTCAAATTCTTAGTCATTGCTCTTCAAGAAATTTCAAAAGAGTGGCCGTGCACGTGCGATCAATTGCTCAGTGCGATGTTAGCATTTTAAGAGGGAATATTTGAGAATTTAAAAAGAAAAAAAAAGATTTAATATCATAAGTGAAATCAATTTTCAGGAGTTAGAATTATTGAAAATAATTATGAAAAAACAAATCATTTATATTTCATTATAAATAATTGCATAATTATCACACTAAGGAAAGGACATTTCTAATAAAAAAAAAATTATATAATAACAATAATAATAATAATAATAATAGTAATAATAATAATAATAATAACAACGGCAATAATAATAATAACAATAACGACAATAACAATAATACTAATAACGACAATAATAATAATAATAATAACGACATTAATAATAATAATAATAATAATAATAATAATAATAATAATAACAACGGCAACGACAACGACGATGACAACAACAACAACAACAATAATAATAGCCAAAAAATACCGAAATGCCTGGAAGCTTGAAGTCGTCCAGTTCGTCGCATGGAGCCGAGTAACCGCTCGTCAACGTGGAACTGGAAACCAAACGGATGGTGGTAAACGATTATAAATTAATAATTATAATTACAAATTGGTGCTACAAACAATAAATATAATAACATGATATATTACAAATAATAATAATAATAATAATAATAATAATAATAATAATAAATATGATCAACATTGAGATGAAAAGTAATTGCACGAACAATCAATCACTTATAATAATCAGCCTCGTCATGACATGACTCAGTTGAGAAAATTCTCAAAAAAGTTATTGGTCATCATCATCATCATCATCACCACCATCATCGTCGTCATCACCGCCATCATCGTCATCATCACCACCACCACTGTCATCATCACCATCATCATCATCATAACTTATCATCTAACTTGCAAACACTAATAATGATTTTAATAACAGCAGATAATTTCAAACGACAAATAATTGTTGACTACCTGGACAAACTGCACCCGGCGAACTTTGAACCTCCGTCCATCCTGCTGCCATTGACCGGCAGGGAGGTCAGGGAGGTCCTCAGGTCATCCTCGCTTCTTCCTGAATTGGTTGAAGTGCAACCATTATTTACAAATAAATGACAATAATAATAATAATAATAATAATAATAATAATAATAATAACAACAACAACAACAACAACAACAACAACAACTACTACTACAACAACAACAATACTAACCATGTGGTTGTCATAATAAAAACAGGTATGTCAGACTTGATGTAGGTCCGATATATTGCTTATATTGATATATTGATATCTGATATATTGGAAGATTTGGTCAATATTGGCAATTTTCGTTGACCAAGTGAAATTCATCATGGAATAACCAACAATAACAATAATAATAATAATAATAATAATAATAATAATAACAACAACAACAATAACAATAATAACAATAAATAATTAACTAATCTTAATTACAAGATGATTCTTAACACGAACAACAAGACCGATGACTTACTCATGTTGGCGGTCTTGTTCGGCAGCTTGTCGTAGTTGTTGCCGATGAAGGACACGTCGCCGAAGCAGACGCCATCGTAGCCCACGTGGCCGAGGTGCCTGAGGTCGTTCTGTGGCATGCTGATCAGGTTCGGGGTGGCCTTGTAAGCGTTCCTGATCGACATCCTGGCTGACTCTGAGCGGAGATGAAAAGAACTAGGCTCGTCAAGCACGGTTTCTACGACGATCAGTCGGCCTGATTTTTATTAGGCCGTGTCCGCTAGCCGGTAATTATTATTAATGTTGTTGTTGTCGTTAATATTATTGCTCGCGATTAGCTGCGTTGCCATGGTGACGCTGCTCGAATGTAAACATTTATTGGCAAATATTCAATGATGATGATTGTTGTTACTGCCTACTGATTACATAATGCAATGCTGTCGTCGCCATGGTGACAGTTTGAACTTTAGAAGCAATAATATTACCTAACTAATATTTATAATAAATATGATAATCAGTTTAATATGACGTCAGCTGGCTGAGGTAACATGTCCTTGAAGTACTGACTTTTATCTGATGACGACTCCAGCGTAAAGGAATTGCAGTAAGTCTACAGTTTTGTAACAGTGTGTCTTTGGGTGAGCAAGCAATCAGGTTTATTAATTAGTTAGTTAGTTAGTCAAACCGTAGATGAGTGGGTTGTCTCAACTAAGCAGTAATAACATCAAATGACAACACTGTCCAACAAATATTGCTCAACAAATACCGCTCAACAAATACTACTCAACAAATACTGTCCAATAAATACACTTTCGCTTCATAATGATTTCAAAACTGAATCGCTTCAATAAAAGACAAAGCAATCCTCAAACTTCGCCTATAAACTCCGAAAGTCTTTTTAAAGATAGAATGTTTCAATCCACAGATCCGAAAGTCTTTTTAAAGACAGAATGTTTCAATAAACAAATCAGAAAATCTTTTTAAAGACAGAATGTCCCAATCCACAAATCCACAAATCCACAAATCCGTAATGAAAACGAGGAAAGATGCAAAGCATGTTGAGATGTTCTCGTGGAGGATCCACAGAACATTCAAGTTCGTTCATCGAAGCTTTCAATCTCGAAAGACGAAATCTGAAGTTATCGACAGGAGTTGAGTGCTTCAAGATGCCAGGATGAGATGGTGAGGCTGGTGGGGAGGGTGGTCCAAAAGGATGTTGTGATGTGAAGTCAATTAAAGTAGCAGAGACTATCAGCCGGTCGATCTTGATGATGATGACGATGATGATGATGATGATTGTCATTATTATTTTT
>MPNW01001379.1:15153-30790 GCA_011800805.1 Hirudo medicinalis
GTTGTTGTTGTTGGTGGTGGTGGTGGTGTTGGTGGTGTTGTTGTTGTTGTTGTTGTTGTTGTTGTTGTTGCTATTGCTGTTGTTGTTGTTGTTGTTGTTGCAAAAATTTCAAATGTTTCCAGTGAAACGTTCGAATTCCTCCTTATAATAATATTATCCACGTCGCCATGACAACGCTCGGAAAAACATTGGAAGAGAAATACAAGACCCCCCCCTTTTGAAGCACAATTCGAAATACAATTCGAGGCGTGTCTCCTCGGATCGCTGTTGCTCGCCTTTCCGTGTTTTCACGGTTGGTTGAATTCCCAAGCGTGACACGCTTCTTCGGTCACGCTTCACTGGTTTCAGAAAGTTTCAAAGGATATTTCGCTGTAGATTGCAACATCTTTTTATCAAGCCATCGATGTTATTAATATTATTGTTAATCAATTAATTATTATTAATGTCACTATTATTATTATTATTATTATTATTATTATTATTATTATTTATTTGTAATAGTAGTAGTAGTAGTAGTAGTATTACTATTGATATTGTTACTTTTATTATCATTAACATAATCATCATCATCCATAGCAATTGTATTTCCGGAGAAAGAAAAATTTGTCTTATTTTCGTGTCAAAGAGATTTGTAAGTAGCTGTGATGATGATGATGATGATGATGATGGTGATGATGATGGTGGTTGTGGTGATGGTGATAATAATGCTAAATATAATTGATGATGTTGCAATAGTTATTAATACTTTTTGCTAATAGTTACTGGCCAATTGGTCCCCTTGAACATCGGGGCACACCCCATCGGCCTGAACCAGTCCGTCGTGATGCCCCACTACACGATTGGGGTAAGGTTGAACGAGTGCAAATATCATTATGTTAGATAACAGATATTCATCAAACCAGTTTGAAATATACATTGCCTATTCTACCATCATCAACTTCATCATCATCAATATTATCATCATCATCACCACTAACTTCATCATCGTCATCATCATCAACTTCATCACCAACTTCATCACCAACATCATCATCGTCATCATCATCATCATTATTTCCGTCTCAGATAGCCAACAATGCTGGTCATCCCTGCAGCCAGGTTCGTTAGCATAATTTATGCAGTGTTTTTTTTCTGTGTTTTGATTTAAAACTTAAAGGCGACCTTGAACTTGCTTGCACTGATTCTTTTATTAATACTCGTTATTACTATTCATTGTTGTTATTATTATTATTATCATCATAATATTATTATTATTATTATTATTATTATTATAATTATCATCATTATTATTACTATTATTATTATCATCATCATTATTATTATTATTATTATCATCATTATTATTATTATTATTATTATTACTACTACTGGCAGGCATGTATTAATAGCTAGTGCAGTGCCCACGTCAATGCAATATACCTACTCCTGTCCTATTGACGACAGAATGGATTATTGTCATTAAAACATGACGTCGCACAAAAATCCAACTCTCTCGCTTTGACTTAAGTCGTCGTCGACGACTTGGCTTCATCCTTCCCTTGCTTTTGCCTCCCAGATGCAGCCTGCCATCGTTCCAAAGTCGTTCCAAAGCAAGACCAGTTACAGGCCGATCAAGGTGATACGTTGTCCTCAAAGGCTCGTTGGACATTTTAACCTTGTAATTCATTCATGCCAATGTCTGAATGTCATTAGCTATGGACGAGGTATTTGGGCCTCTAATCATTAGCATATCCCCACCCAGCTATCTCTAATTGACAGCTGACCGACCAATGGTTGTCAGCATATTTAATTAATAACCACATTCCCATCAGACCAGTGACCATTAGCATGATTCATTAACATGTTCCTGCCCTCCCAGCCAGAAAAGTTTCCAAACACCTGGCAGAATCCCGGAGTCGACATCAGCCTTGACAACTTGAGCCCAGCCTCCCAGTTCCAGAGGCCGGCCGGCCTCCCGGCGAGCCACAGCCCCCTGCAACGGCAGCAATACGTCCTCCAACAGCAGCAACAGCAACAAATCATGCAGCAGCAACAACAACAACAACATTTCCAACAACTTCAGCAACAATTGCTGAGGGAAAGGTAAGCAATACCTGACGGCTTTCGACTGGCTGTGTTTGGGAGCCCTTTTGGTTTGGAGTATTGATTCATCGTTTGCTAGATTTTTGCTGTTGTTATTATTATTATTATTATTATTATTATTATTATTATTAATTACATTTGCTGTTAATATTTACTGTTATTATTATTATTATTATTTGTCTGTTGTTGTTATTATTATTTGTCTGTTGTTATTATTTTTATTATTATTGTTATTATGTTATTACTATTACTATTATTATTTGTCTGTTGTTGTTGTTATTATCAGTAGCTGGCAGAATCCCGGCATCGACAACCTCGTCCAGTTGCCAGTTGGTTACGTCCTACAACAACAACAACAACAACAACAACAGCAACAAATCATGCAACAACAACAACATCAGCAACAACAAATCATGCAACAACAACAACAACAGCATTTCCAACATCTCGAGCAGACTCAACAATTGCTGAGAGGTGGTGATGCCTTTGGATTCAACCAGAGTCAATTTGGATCCAGGCTTGTTCAGACTGGTGAGTTGACTCTCTGTGTTGTTGTTGTTGTTGTTGTTGCTACATCGTTATTTTTATTATTGTTGTTATTATTATTATTATTATTATTATGGTTGTTATTATTATTGTTATTATTATGGTTATTATTATTATTATGGTTGTTGTTGTTGTTATTATTATCGTTATTATTATTGTTATTATTATTATTATGGTTGTTATTATTATTGTTGTTGTTGTTATTATTATTATTATTATTATTATTATTACTGTTATTATTATCATTATTATTATTATTATTGTTGTTGTTTTGTTTTTTATTATTAAGTCATTGTTATTTATTCTATGCATTATGATAATCATCATCATCATCATCATGATATTACTGCTGTTGTTGTCATTGTTGTCGCACTACAGGTAACGAATCTCTCGGGACTCAGGTGGGACAGGAGTGATGATGACTATGCCGGGGGAAGGAGAGCCTATGATTACATCACTATGAAAGAAAATCCTGATGACGATTGCAGTGATGATGATGATGATGGTGATGGTGATTATGATTGTAGTGCCAATGATGACAGTGTTAGTGGTGATGATGACGATGAATTTGACCGCGAACCTGGTCAGGGGCATCGGCACTTTGCACTGACGACTTCGTCGTTTCGCCCCCCGTTTAAAATCACGACCGAATCTTGGGGAGTTCAAATTTGCGCACATACTCACAAATCGCATGTAGATCCTATGTGTTTCCAATTCATTATGTGATTATGTGATGATGATGATGATGATGATGATGATGAGGACGTTGTGATTACATTCCACTTAGGCTAGGACTTTGGATCTCGACAATTTTTTGTTTTTTCCAGTTGTACCAGGAATATACTCTTTGAACTTTTACTGACGACCTTTTTGAACTGCCCGACCTTGAACCTGAGGACTTGTAGTGAATCTCACCCTGGTGTGCCATTGGTTGACCTTGATTAGCAGGGCTTGGTCGGCCCGGGGATAATTTTAAGTCACACTCACTTTCTTTTGAAGTATTTTTTTTGTGTTCGCTTGGATCAGAAGTTCAGCTTGTTCGTCTATATTTTTGTGTCTCCATTTTTTGACTAAATGTTGTTTTTATTTTTTTTTTTGGCCCGTTTTGTAAAAAAAAAACAATTTTTCGACTAAATTCAGAATTGTTAGAGTTTCTGGCTTTTGTTTTTCAAATCTATTTAAGTCAGTATGCATTCATTGGTCAATGTTAGAATCGCTGTTGTTGAGAATGTCATTAAATACAACATTAAGTTTTTGAAATGTTTTGACACCAAAGTGTTTTTTGGATGGTTCAGATTGATAAATTTGTTCAGTTATTTGCCTTTTTGGCGAGCTTGTCGGATGATTAGGAGTGTATTTCTAGTGCCCGTTCCTCTCAGTACAGAACAATTCAATTTACTTAGTACAAGTCTTGACGAAGATTATATATATATATATTTTTTTGTATAATTTCATTTCACAGTTTCTGAATGTTTTCCTGCCATCTTTTTATTGTCTAAATTGTCTTTATTTTGCTGGTTTGTTTTTTTGTTTGTTTTTTGTTTTTCTTCTCTAAAGTTGTCAATGACGTGTAATTATTTAACTTATTAGTTGTGAGAAATGTGGAAGCCCTTCATACTGCTTTCATTTTGACTCCAAGACCAAGACTGGGCGCCGACAATGAACACAAAACCAGGGCTGGTTGATGAGAGGCTGAGAGGCTTTCTGCTCGATGAACCAGTAAATCTAGTTTAAAATTAAATAACTATAACTAATTAGTTGAGGCTGTCAGGTTATTGTAAGAATAATAATAATTAATAATAATAATAAAGTTATCAAATATTGCGCTACAAAGGGAGCGGCCCTTTATCTACGCTTCAAGGAGTGAATGGTTCAAAAACTGTTTAGAGGACGATGACTATGGCCGCTGGCGATTCACTGATAACAAGTTGATAAATAGCATTTTATAGCCCAAAATAGCAAAGGACGGCAAGAAATATTTTAGTTTGCGATGCAGCTGGTGCAAAAGGTCATTTTCGGATTTGGTTTCTTTCGAGAATTTTACTTTAAAACTTTTTCTATCAGTTTGTCCGGAGATTAGCGACGAGTCCCTTCAACGACACGGGATAGTGACGTTTGAAATATTTATTACAAGGAAAATATCAGAGTAAACAGTAAATTCAGACGAACGTGTGTACCCTCACCAACGGCAGAAAATGCTGTACAAATCGCTGATGTAAGATGAAATGAACTTTGAAGCAGAAGAATGGTATCAACAGAAGAGCAAGGAAGAAAAAAATAAAACAGTTTTTTGTTGTTTTTTTTTTGGGGGGGGGGGTTGAGTTTTTATTGATTCAAACAAACAAGCTGTTATATACAAAGCAAAAGCATTAAAACAAATTCAAAAAAACTCAAAGGGCAAGCCTTAAGGAAGCGCACTGTCTGCTGTAAGACTTACCCAAATAAATCATTGTATACAGAAAGCTTCTACAAAGAGTAATTTACAAAAATCATAAACTATACAATTCCATGCAGTAAATACTAATAATTTATACGACTTTTTAAACAATAAATAAAGCGAATTAAAAGGACAGGTATTTAGTTGAATTAGATCTTTGATAGATGAAGGTACAGAGGAGTAAAGTCTAGGGCCATAACATTGAATCGAGAATAATAAAAAAGCCAGAGAATATTTTGGGAAGAGAATTGAAATCATATGAAAACATGAAAAAAGCAGTTTGTAAATTACGAATTTGCAATATATTTAACAGACTATTGTTAGTGAATGTAGAGACAGTTGATGACAAAGGTATTAACAAGAAAATTATTCTTATAATCCTCTTTTGCAAAACAATCAATTGATGTAAATATGTGTTATAAGTAGAAGCCCATATGATATTGCAATAAGTTACATAAGGATAGACTAGAGAAAAATATAATAAAAGAGCTACTTTTGTATTAACAAATGGCCGAATTCTGGAAATTATACCTATGTTCCTGGAAACATGATTTTGAACATAAGAGATATGTGTGAGCCAAGATAAATGCTCATCTATTAAGACCCCCAGATATCTAATACTCGATACTCTATTAAAGGAAATATTATTTATAGAAAGGGAAGAGTTACATTCAANCAGCAGACTGAAGTAATAGTAAAGGCATATAAGTCGAGTGATTTTTCCTAAAGCCAAATTGAGATTCATTAAGTAAATTGAATTTATCAAAGTAATCATAAAGCCTATTATGTACAATTTTTTCAATGAATTTAGAAAAATAAGGTAAAATAGATATTGGTCGATAGTTAATAAAGTTATCTCAATCACCAGATTTGTATAAGGGAATTACTTTGGCAGATTTAAGTTCACATGGTATAAGGCCAGTACAAAAGGAAGAGTTAAAAATAGAAGACAAAGGGCTAGCAACTAAGGATTTAAATTCACGTGCTACACAAGAATCAGCATCATCAACACCACAGCTGTGGGATGGTTTAAGAGAACCAGAAATATTGATGACTCCCAAGGGGCTAGTTGGGAAGAGGCTCATAGATTGTAACTGAGAAAAATTTGGAAATGATGTAGAGATGTTATCATTGGTTGTGGGAATACTGCTTGCTATATTTTTTCCAATGCATGAGAAATGATGATTAAATTAATTGGCAATATCCACTGAAGTAAGTAATTCATCTTTGTCATTAAAAATTGAAAAGGAATTGTTTTTGGCATTGGATTGACATCCAATTAAAGATTTAATTAAGTCCAAAGTTTTATGCATATTGGATTTGTGTTTGAGGGAAAGTCTGTCATCATAAATTTTTTTGTGGCTAGTTTAGTTTTCTTGAGAGTATTTCTTTCAGAAATAAAAGCTTGTTTATCTGTAGGATGGTTGAGAAAGATTCTAGAAAGTTTATTTTTTTATCTGGCATGACTTTGGTAGGGTTGGAGACATCCAAGGTTGTTTGAAATTCCTGAGGGACCCATAATGAAACTGCATTCTGTAGTGGACTAAAATGGCAATTTAAAACACACATGCATAACATGAGTCAACTCGAAAATTATGTTTCTAGAGTTTCTGTAATTGTATAAAACTTGGATAAGAATAAAAACCACCGTTTCTACAATAACATCTGTCTTCACCAAAACAAAGTTGTTTCCTTTCCACCAAATGACAATAAAAATTTTTATCTTTGAATAATCGATCATTTACAATTTTGAATGGACAAACAAATCCACATAGAAAATTACTTAGTCAAAGTTCGTAGGTCAATAGTCTACCAGGAGAATTGAAAGCCAAGAGGAGGCCTCTCTCTTCGTCAAAACGAATCTTAGTTGGGTATCTAAATCCCCCGATTGGTAAGTCAAAAACAAAAACTTTTAATCTGAGGCTTAAATCCAGAATAAAAGTTTTTCCATCGAGTAAACAAACATAGATATTTCCATGCTTATCCTTTGTCAAGCTTAAATTTGTCGAACTTTGATTAAAGCTCGTTTTAAAGGTTTCATAAGGCAGAAACGTAAAGAGCTGCTCACCCTCTTCATTAATAATAAAAACTTTTCCCAAAGAACTGACAACAAGACAATCCTTAACATGCAAAGCGGCTTGAATGCGAAAGGGAAAATCCATTTGTTTTATGACTCTATCTGTTCTTACATCCATAAACAATATTTGAGAGTACAATATAACAAGGAATTTGGCATCGTTCAATTTGGACATGCCCCAAGTTCCTTTAATTTGACTTTCATAGATTACGGAAGAATATCCACTCGAAATACGAACAATGCCATTGGTGCAAGTGGATTTTTTTGTATCAATATTTCCAGAAACAAAAAACTTATCATCATATACTAGGACATCATAAACACTCGTTAATAGATTATTGATCATATAGCTCGACACGTCAGTACTCCATTCAGGACATGGAAAAACCTTTTTTATCTCAAATGTGGATCCATCCCCCACACAAGCATAAATGCCATTTCTACCTGGGGCAAATAGTTTAGGTCCTCCTTCAAAATTGACGTCATTGACCAGCCTAGCATTTTGCACTGAAATTATGGAATAGTTCAAAAAAGATCAAAATATTACTCAAATGGAATTTTAACTTAGAAATTAGCATTTTGTGAAGTATTAAATAAATGTATTATATGTATTAATACTATATTAATTATAGTTATTAATTATATTAATACATTTAATTTAATTTAATATTATATGTATTAATACTATATTAATTATAGTTATTAATTATATTAATACATTTACTGTACTACAATATAATACAATACTATATTAATTATAGTTATTAGTTATATTAATACATATAATACATTAATATTAACATGTATAAAAGAAAAAATACATGGACATTAAAATATCGAGATCGTCCACATACCTTTTACGACATCTCCAAATATTCTTGTCAATCCTACCAGTTGCTTGTCGACATGAAAATGAAACGAGACTTCAAAATTTCCAGAATGCTGTGGAATATTTTCACCTTTGTCCGTCGTTTGAGGAAAAACTTCGGGCACATTCTCGCAAGTCATGTTCTTAAGTCGTCCCTGCAAGGCTTCCACCTCTGCTTTTAGGTTTTTCTCCAAATTTGTCAGTTCGTTCAAAACGTCGCCTGCTTCTTTACATTGTCGTTGTAATTCTTCATCGACACTTTTTTGCGACTCGGCCACAATCGTATCGACGAGGCTCTTCAGATCTTCGCCTCTTTGTTGGATTTCTTGCTTCAAGTTTGAGGCTTTAAGTGCATCACTACACCTTTTCTCGTGGATAACATTCATACTTGAATGAATACGCTCAATCGTTTCTTCTTTTACTTTCAAATTCTGCTCCAGCTTCTCTTTCACAGAATCAAAATATTCTGATATCCCTTTCATCTTATGGTAAGGATGTTTCAACGAAGAACAGTGACTACACAAAAGGATGTTGCAAAGTTCACAAAACAAGGTTTTCATCACTGAGTGTTCTTTACACAAGTTTACTTTAATTTCATCCTTTGATGTCGGTGCTTCCAACTGATGGTTACTTGTGACTGGGATTCTATCGTGAAGTTCCAAACAAGTCTGACAGTAGTTAAAAGAACAGTCAAGACAAAAGTTTATCGACTGGTTCTTCTTGCAGCTGTCGCAAGGCACAAGGTTTTGCTTAATGTTGCTAAGCTGTTCAATGAATTCGTTTCTCTTCAAGTCTTTGAATCCGCCTTGTGGAATTTTAAACTCAATCTCGCACGTCGGACATTTTGAGGAATTACTCGACATTTCTAAAGACTCCAAACATTTCAGGCAAAAACTATCAGAACAGGGAAGTATTCTCGGATCAATCATAACTTTCGTGCACAGTTTGCAGATCTCAAAGTTCTCGGTTTCCATGATTTCCAACGAGTGAGGAACAAAGACTGGAGAATTTCAGACGAGAAACAGAAACATTTATAATTGGAATTCCCAAGTTATGGCGCATTATATTATTTGCTGAATTTAGAGCAATTATTCTTTAAAAAATAAACTCTGGTAAATATATTTTTTTTCTTAGAAAAATAAAGTTTAAATTGTTTTTCACTTGAAATTTTTGTTTGTTTGTTTATTTTTATACAATTAATCATTTTCTAGTGAGAATAATGTCCTATCTAACTTATAATTAAATATTTATCGGGTGAATTTTTACTAATTTTGATGCAGTTTTCGGCATTTTATACTTTAATATACAAAATGTTGTCATCACTTTGACATGTAGCCGGTTGATTTCGATAGTTTCTTTTAAAAGACTTTCCATGCACTGTTTATCTGGAGGTTACTGACGTCCATCATGATAATTAATAGTAATGCTCGAAATATTTATTAAGAAAAAACGTTATGCATTAAGATGGAAGTGATTCTAATTGCCTGCAACTGATGGAACGGGGGTAGCAACTTCCCGGGGAGCAGGGGCAGCAACTTCCCGGGGAGCGGGGGTAGCAACTTCCTAGTAGTAGAAAAACATGAACTTGCATTTGTGACATCTTTTGGGAGTTCCTTCTGGAAATAAGTGCATCGTCTTGCAGCGCAGACAATAAACTGGAATCATTTCAGAGATGTGCTCCTCTGTATTTACCTGGCTCGTTGAAGCCATGTTATCAGGCTGGATTTCTGTACCAGCTTGATCTGCTTGTGGTGCACTTACTGGCTGCATTTGCACCAGTTCGACGTAAGGTACATTCTCCATCGTTGGTTATGTTATGCCAGGTTATTGACCAGCGAAATGCGAGCATTATAAATGTGCTGGCTGGCTTTGTAAAGCTTTCTTTTGTAGGAGCTCAACAAAAGATCCCAAGTCCTGGAGACGTTATTTTCTCGAAATTTTAGTTTGAATTTTTAAAATATTAATAAATATGTCTTTATAAATCTATCTTGAAGTTTTGAATATTTTTTACTTATTTTATGAAGCACTCTGTATTACAAAAAATTATTTTAATTATTAATCTTTTTGCAAAAAAAAATTAATATTTACTTATTAATGTTGAAATTGAATAAGAGACATTTCATCCAATTAGGAAGATATGTCCACACTAATCGATTCTGGCGAATAAGTCTGAAATTTCACAAGAATAACGACAACACTAATAAAAAGGGCCTGTACCAAAACGGAGAAAAACTAAAACTGACGCTTTATCAACAACCGAAACTCTACGTGTTGTTATCTCGATGATCAAAATTCTTGTGATTGGAAATGAATTCTCTGCTAATCGCCTGCCAAGAATCGATAAACTAACTCGAATTGTACATAAAATCTTTGTCGCTTTACAATAAGTTGCAAATAAAATCCTTTTTTTTTTGCTATATCGCAGTTTTGTTGTCTCCATCAAGTTCTGAGTTCTTATCTTCGTTTTGAGTCGATCCCCAATAAAATTAAATTTAAAAAATTTCTAAATTTTTTGTCCATTTTATTGAGCAAATGTTTTTAATTAAATTAAATACAAAAGATAATTTTTATGAAAAAAAAAATTATAATCTCTAAAAGATAAACCATCGAATGACCTTGAAAGTGATGCTACATGAAAATGGTCACGTACAAATAATTTGTAGCTTAAATCCAGGCCATGCCGATGTCAGTAATCTCAAATAGAAGGCTTTAGTCTTAGAATCAAAGTTAAATAAAGGACGATAAATTAATTGGTTGATATGGACAATTATAAAATATTATTCACAAGAAAGCTTTAGAATTTAGAGAATGACTCCATGAACTATGGGGAACTATTTTTCATCTTCGCAAGCACATCTGACGTGTCGACCGTGTTACGAAGAAAGCTTTGAGTTTTAAAATAAATTTTCGAATCTTTTTTCTTCTGAAAAGCCTCGGACGAAAATTTTTAAATAATCTTTTCAATTGGATCCACAGAAATGCCAGGGGGCGTACGACAAGAGAATGAAAGAAAGTCATTAAAAATTGTTGATTCATTTCTGAACATGAATCGTTCCTATAATTTTTTTTGAGTACAATTCGTGACTAACATTCATAAGCACGTTACGTTTCAAGTTTGGATTTAACTTTAATAAAACGATTTCTAGAAAAATAGATAGTAATCATTTAATTAATCAATCAATCCTTTTCATTTTCCATAGTTGTGACTTAAAAATTGATGTCTTCCATTCGCGGAAAGATGTAAAAATTAATTAATCATGTTTTGTAAAAAAAAATAATCACGTCCATCCCTTTCGACGCCATCATTCGCAGAAGTTGTTTTGATTTTGAACCGACTGGTCTTTCGTGAATTTCTTTTTATCATCGTTCACTCGAAAGTTCCTGTTTGAAAACCGAAATCTGCTTTTTCGGTATGTAAATAAAGTCTGCATGTTGCATGCAATTGATAAACAATTGGTTACAACAAGGCTTTGTTGTAATCACATTGAAAGGCACATTGCTTTAAAATCAGCCAAGGAGAAAATCATAATTTAGACTATTCTAAACGTGCAGGTTGGCCGAATGGGTTACGTTCCTGCATACGGCGATAATGGCAGCAGTCGTAGTGTGTCGTGTTCGCAACCCATCCTGCACCGCCCTCGGGTAGGGGGGGCTATATAAATGGCAGATTGATTAAAAAGTGCCTTCACATCCCATTCGGATACAGAAGGCACTCAAAATATCGGCTAAATACACCCAAGACGCAATGTTGTCGTCTGCTAAAAAGCAAATTAAATTTATTGTTAAATGAACCTTTGATTTTAAACCAAAAAAATTACTGCATGAGTATTTGTATTTATCCAATTTTTTGAGTGCCTTGTGTATCCAGGCAGGATGTGAAGGCACTTCTAATCGATCTACCATTTATCTAGCGCCCCTACCCGAGGGCGCTCGCTGGCAGTGCAGGCTGGGTTTCGAACACGACTGTTGCTATTACAGTAACGCAACCCATTCGGCTATCCTGCACGCCATGTAGTACTGACACTGACTGCTTTTCAAGTTTTAGAATTTGGTTGCCGAAAGTTAAGAATGATATTGCACGACTTTTATAATTTTATAAAGTTGTGGCCCGTTTAACTAACGAAAATAGTAGATATGGCCCTCTGCTTGAAAAGCTTGGGAACCACTGATCTAGTGGCTAAGACTAGCGACTCTCATGCTGGCTATCCAGGCATGGACCCCAATTTAGTTCGTTTATGTAGCGCCACAATATTTTTGCTAATTGTTTATATTGGCGTGCTGGTTCGTTGAATGGGTTGCATGCTTGCATGCGACGGCAATGGCAACAGTCGTAATGTGTCGTGTTCGAAACCCAGCCTGCACTGCCGCAAGCGCTCTAGGGAAGGAGCGCTATATAAATGGTTAACAAAAAGCGCCTCTGACGCTATGCATATGGCGCTATATAAATGAACTACATTTACAATTTATTTACATTCCTGCATGCGGCGGTAATGGCAATAATCTTAATGTGTCCGTGTTCGCATCCTGCAGAGCGATCAAAAAAAGTGCCTTGACATCCTGTTCGGATACAAAAGACTCAAAAGATATGTTAAATATATTACAAAAATATGTTTCGCTCTTTCCCCCTCTTGTGGGAACACCAATCTGCCAAACGGACTAAATTAAGTATTAGCTGGACAATAGTCTAACAGTAATAATAATAATAATAATAGTTAATTTACAATACCCCATTTGCATAGCGTCAGAGGCGCCTAGTACTGAGTACATAAGAAAAGAACACTAATTTAAATACTTGCCAACAAATGCCCCTTTTATACTGGAGGTTTACGGTGGGACTTATTGTCTGACAGCACCTTACTGATTATTATCCCCAGGGGTACCCCGAAAACGCCGCTGGTCTATCCTTTCTCCTCCCAATATTATCTAAATGCACTGCTGGATGTGCATGCATAGCTAACACATAACTCGATGTCTAGAAGGATTGAAGACTTTTTACATACACGCACGTGTAAACTCATCCAAACAGGATGTTTAGGTAATTGAGAAAGTTTGAGAGAGGATTACAACAAAGATGGCGATTCAAGTTGTAATGAGATACCAGAAGCAAACATTTTTTTTTTTCAATATTCTTAAAAAAGTATTTCTTTTCCGACAAAGCCTTCAGACCCAAGGTAGTCGTAATGGGTAGATGTAAGTCCCCGTGTGGTTTTGATCCTTTAAGATGGTGGTCCCTAAGGGGCTTTGGTCCAAGGTTGGGTTGGATTTGATTTCTCCCTTATATCTTATGTGTCTTTAGGGATAACGTACAATTATAGCAGGATGGTTACTATGGAGACAATCGCTATAATTTTACAAAAATAATCTTCATAATAATAAGCTGATCGATTTGACTAATAAAGGCAGTATTTAATAATTAACGATTTTATAAATTATTACGAAGATTTAAATTGTAATTTTAAAATGTATTTGATCATAATTACTTATTAAAAATATGAATGGGTGATTGAAATTAATCGAAAATAATGAGTACAACATTAATATGTTACTTAATTATTAATTATTATTCACTAAAGTTTATCACACACCATCTGAGTATAGGCCATTGACTCACCGATGTTGAGATAATCAACGAACTCCCGCTATGGCCTGCACTTGTGAATTACAAGTTGTCTAGTTGTTACGTCCTCTTAACCTTATTTGCAAAGTTCCTAACCTGCAAATTGGATTAATTAGGTTTAAATTAATTCTAAAATGTTAAAAAATTAAATATAATTAAATTGTTAAAATTTAAAAAAATATTAAAACAAATAAAATTTTAAAATAATTAATTCAATAAATTCTTTCCTAGCAGCTGGAATTTAGCTGGCGTCCATAAATAAAATTTCCTTTACTTTGTGATTCCTGTTCGGCTAAACATATCGCCAATGCTTTTAATAAGATTGGGCATGAAAAATAAGAGGATGGTAATTTGTAATATTTCAAAAATTGGTCCGAGATACAATAAAAAAAAATTATTAAGCTATAAATTATGTCTGGAATCACGTCCTATTTATGCTCATTTTTGAAGTTACTATCTTATAAAATGTAGGCCAGAGTTAGATGATCTCGTTATTTCAAAAGTGCAGGTCATTTTGGACACCTTAGACATTCCTTAAACAAAGATGGACCGATTACTTAGCGAACGGAGACTGAATCGCATTATAATATAATCGATGTTTTCTCGAGCTAGAAAGCTCACGGTCTCCTGTCAGTCTCAAATGCAACAGCTGCGTTTAACAGACCAGGCAGATGGTATTATTGATCAATTCATGATATAATAATCATTATTTTTATGAATTTCATATCCCAGATTTGACAATTTATCTACCAAAAGTGTCAGCTCGTGCAATATGACGCTTTGACTCCCTGATAAACTTGGCACTTTTAAAACAACGAATATGTAAATTAGTCTCCATCACATGAATTGATAATTACATTAATACATCGTAATAAAACACGAGTAATATGGAAGTAAGGTACGCTTGATTGTTTATTTGTGGTCATCTCATACCTGGATGGATGGTTCGGTCACTCATGTACAGCCCCCTGTTGAATGTCAGCTTGATTGTTTGGTTGATTGTTTTAGCATATTTTATTTGCATTTTTGTATATACAAAATATTGAATGTTTGCAAAAAAATTTTCCATGCAACGGCTCGATATTTTTCCTTTCAAACAAGTTTGAGCTCGCCATTCAGAGAAGATTACTTTTTCAGTTGTACACTTGCACTGTTTTAAGTACGAAAAAACTGCCACTAAATCTATATTTGTAGCTTTTTAATCTTTCTAAGACCATCGTCAGGGTAATAAGAAAATACGAGAATGGCTCTAAATGGGGAGCTTATTTTAACAAGATTTAAAACGAAAATTTGTGCCATACATCGCTCAAGGGGGGCTTCCATGGTATTGCGGTCACTATTCATTGCATAACGCCATAGCCGTTTTGTAATTTCTCAATAATATCGTACTAAAAAAACCACAAATGGAGAAGGATCGTATTTTTTGGGTTAATATTTTGCCGAAAATCCTCATTTTAAAGGTGAACAAATGCAAAAATAAAGCAGAATTCAAATAATAAATATGAAAAACGGCGGGCGATTTTATTACTCAATACAATAGCATCGCGAAACACAGTCCACAACTAAAGAAGAAATTGACGAAGACGAAAAGCCCCAAAACGAAGGTTTATATTTCCATGATTTCAGAAATATTCCAGAGCAGCCGCGAGTTGTCTGTGAGGATGGAGATCACATCCATTTACAGGTCCACAAACAGAGATCCACATTTTCCAAGAGACAAAAGATTCATTGGCCTAATACCTAATGCAAATCGAAAATTGGAAAACCATTGCACGCCGTGTTAGGCAAGCTCCATCAGAATAGCTTTAATTCGGCATCGAATTTTTTTTTTGAAAAAAAAAATGGAATAGTAATTATGATGAATTTATCATGATGATAATCATAATAATAATGTATTTATTATGATATAAGGATTTATTATTATTATTATTATTATGTAATAATTACTTGTTATACTTATTTGATAAGTAATAATTAAATAATTAATAAGTATAATAAGTAATTATTACA
>MPNW01001380.1:0-12781 GCA_011800805.1 Hirudo medicinalis
TACTAATAAAATAATATATTTAAACACATGGTTAACTTTAAAGTCTAATTCAAATAATAAAAAGTAAGGTCAATGACATAATATTGTTGTTATTATTATTATTATTATTATAATTATTATTATTATTATTATTATTATTATTACAATCATTATTATTATTATTATTATTATTATAATTATTGTTACTATTATTAGCTATTAAAAATATTCATTGGTAATTTCTCCTGTGCTTCCGCCTCCGATTGACCTAATGCGAGTCCAGACGTCATTGAGATATGTAAGTGTGTCAGGTGTTTGCCCTTTGCTTGCTCTCATAGGCTGACCGCATGATGACCTAGATCTTGACCTTCCCGTTGGTCGACCTCTGATCTGTTGCCTGGTTTTAGTTGATGCTAGAGTTGCATGTTCATCTGTCGTTATCGTTTCTTGTTTTGTATCTTTGCATCTTGTTTGTATCAAGTGTTCCGATTGTTTTTTTCTACAGTTAGACTGTAGTAGAAATATTAATTGATGTAAGACAGGTTTTTCGTTCGAAAAACTTTGACAAACTCCGTTTTTTTCGTCTCTCGGACGTTTTAGAACAAAATAAAAACATGTTTTTCTATTAGAGCTCTTTTTTTTCGTGCATTCGTGATTAGAATTCTAATTAAGTATTCATAACCCAAAGTAAATCTCTCGTCGCTTTGTGTCACGGTGATGCATGGTAGTGCCAGTGGAAGTCTTTAGAATATACCTCCGTGTAATTAGATCATGTCCTCCGCTCTCTTTTCTCTCATTCATCGTTCCAACCGTGGATGCTAAATTAGTAGCATTATTATTAAACACGTGCGTTCCACGCGCTCCGATTGGTCGGGCGGAAGTTATTTTTAACTCGCTCCGGCCAATCCAAAGTAAGGGCAGCGTGACGGAGGCTCGCTCCCAAAACCAATGAAGAACCAACTGCTTTTTTTGGCTCAGAGAGAGCGTTGGGGGCTCACCAATGGCAGGATTCGAACCGGCATCTCTTAGGCACTTGGGCTCGACACGGTCGGATGATTTTCAATGTTTACTTGCATGATTTGAGATCAACATGGCAGGAGGGAGGGATGGAATGTCCGTTATTCTCCGACGCATCACAATTCGCCTACGGATGAGTGCATTTGAATAAAATTAATAATCGACCAATAACCAAGATTCAACTAATGACCTCATTAGCATAATTTATGATGACGATCTACCGACCGGGGACTTCCCCCCCCCCCGAGCATTGTGTGCATCATGAATATTTATTAAGATTTGCAGCTAGCTGCGAAAGTAGTGCATTTGCATAAATTAGGCAAATTTATGCTGACGTAATATTTCTGCGGGGCCTGAGATCATGCATAGCGATGGACAGTGATGGCGGTAATGACATTGATGGTGAAAAAGGTAGTGGTGATGATGATGATGATGCTGATGATGATGATGATGATGATGCTGATGATGACGATGACGATGATGACGATGACGATGATGACGATGATGGCGGTGGTGATGACGACGATGATGATGACGGTTATGATTGTGATTATGACTACGGCCTTGACATTCAGCGAAGGTAGCTATGATGATATTAATCAGATAAATGTTGGTAACTGTCGATGGTCAAAGTTCAGATTAATTTCTCAGGCCCTTCTTTTTGACTGGCATCGTGTTGCATTGTGGGCATTGCCATGACGTCACTTCCGTCTTGGCTAAAAGTTAATTTAGAGCTGGATTAAAAGGGCAAACATTTCAAACAAAATGGCGAACATCGAAAGTCGTCGATTCGCTCCTGGAATAAATTCGAAACAAAAATAAAGCCCAAAAAACATGGCATATAATCCGATCGAAAACGCATAAATACAAAAATTTATTCCCGTGCGAACAGAGATAGTCGCCGTCGATGACAATGCTTTCACAAGCTTTGAACATTTCATCTTTTTCCTGAAGCATCATCGTCGTCGTCATCCTCATCACTATCATCATCATCATGACAACATCCACCACCATCACCGTGGTCACAATCAGCATCATCACCATTTTTTGACCTCACATCATCACCATCATCATCATCTTTTGACCTCACGTCATCATCATCATCATCATCATCATTCAAACCCTCCACATGTTGAACAAGGGAACCTTCCCCGAAGTCCTTGGTGCCTTCCCGAATGCTTTTGTCACGACTGAGTTCTCACCTCTCCTGAAGGAGATCTTCAACCAGTCCTACGCCAAAGTGGTGCCGATAACCTTTCCATCCGAGAGGTGCAAGGCTGCCTCGTCCAGGTGCTCTCAGTGTCTGAAGCAGCCGAGGTGTTTGACGCTAGGTGAGTGGCTGTTATTCAGTGGTTATTCGCTGGTTTTCCAGGGGTTTTCCAGGTGGTTATGGGGGCTGGAATTACCGACGAGCAATACTTGTGTGTTTTTTTCTCGTTGTTTTAAAAATGGCATCATCATTTACTCGTATTTATTCGTATTTATTCGTATTTATTGGTCATGAAATTTTAAACGCATTTATTGTCATTCATTTATTTCTTGTAAATTTGCTGAAATTCGTCGTAACTGAAATCTCACCGTGAAATATTTAATGAAATGAGACTCATTCAAAAAGACAACGAATCGTGCAATTCATTTTATCAGACATTGTGGCTTACATGTCGTCGTCGTCGTCGTCATCGTCGCCATCGTCGTCGTTGTTGTTGTTGTTGTTGTTGCTGCTGCTCTTGTTGTTATTGTTGTCTAAGACAAACCAACATCACTTAAAAATTGTTTCCGTTTTCCTCCCGGAAAGACGTTTTCCAAAAGAGATGCTGCCAAATTGACTGCTACACGCTGCACGACTGTCGTCTCAGCATCAGCAGCGAGTGTCGGCTCATCCCTGTGGAGTGCTCCATGGGGGACGCGTACACCTACACCCTCCAGCCGACCTACCAGAACATAGGCCAGGAGTTTCAATGCTACCTCAGACTTTCCCAGCAGCGGATTCTTTACGACCTCTATTATTACATCGAGGTATGTTTTCTAGCACTTACTTTCAATGTTCGCTTTTCATCTTAAACACATGCATGGCTCTCCGTCGGGCCATTAGGAGCCCCACGACATCACTTGCGCCAACACGTAGCGCCAAAGGGCCAACCAATGGCGCCGTATCCTATTGTGAAGCGCCAAAATTGGAGATAGAGAGAAAATCACTCTGGCATTTTCTGCCCGATAAGTCTAAAACTGTCCCATAGATGAAGCAAAATCTGAGAAGAATCTGACAAGTTATTGTAACAGAGTGGAAGGCCGAAGAAACTGTCGCCAGTTCGAGGAGGTCGTGTTGATCTCGATTCGACTTGATTACCGAAGTGGGCTTTAAATGAAGTTCCAAATTTAGCTACCCCGACACATTGGGACCGCCCGGGTTGCTTAGTGGGGGATAAAACATGCCACCCTCAATTGCTGTTTCCATTATTTTCTTGGCGCTCTTTTTTTTTGGGTGGGGGAAGAGAGGGGGGATGGGGACACTTTCGCCTTTTCGATCAGAGTCATAAAACAAGCAAGACTTTCTTAGCACCTCGGAAGTGAACCAAACCGGTCTTACAGCGGTGGACGAAATGTTCTGCTTCCCTCTTGCATGCCGGTCACATTTCACTTCGAGTTAACGCAATTTCTCTCCATCCAATCCGTCAAATGTGATTAAATCCACCACATTACCTCCCGCTACATCGTTCCAGGCCTAGGGATACTTAACGCTAATTAACCTACCCGGCCAAGCCCCGTCCGTCTAACGATCATTACCAGGACTCAAGTTGTTGGGCGATGTCTTTCACTCATTCCTCTTTCGTTCAATGGAAGTTCTTATTTTTTTTTTCAGATCCCGAGCGTCGGCTTCCAAAGTCAGAAAATCTATCGAACCGTGGAGGTCAAGAGCATTAAGCAGAGGACGAAAGGTCACTTCAAGGTCGCGTGAATGCTTTCAATTAATCCCGACCATAGTCGCGCAGTCGATTAATTCTCGTTAAAAAGAACGGACAACTGCTGAGAAAATTTATTATAATTCATTGTGAATTCATCGGAGTGAATTGTGAATTCATCGGAGTGAATTGTGAATTAATCGGAGTGCGTTGTGAATTAATCGGAATGCGTTGTGAATTAATCGGAGTGCGTTGTGAATTAATCGGAGTGCATTTCGAATTCATCGGAGTGCATTGCGAATTAAACGGAGTGCAGTGTGAATTAATCGGAATGCATTGTAAAATTAATCAATTCATCGTGATTGAATTATTGTTGCCTTAATAACTTTTGAACGAACAACAATCGGTGACATGTTTTTGGAGGGTTTGCGCATCTGTAAAAACAAACATTATTCGATTTAGAAGATGCTGCTGCTGCTGATGATGATGATGATGACGATGATGATGATGATGACGATGACGATGACGATAACGATGACGATGATGATGATATTCAAAGATTCTGTGATGATGTTGACAATGACGACGATGATAGTGATGATGACGAAGGTGGTGGTGATGATGACGAAGATGGTGATGATGACTATGGTGATTACGGTTGCCATGGCGATTTATGCAGGCTGACTTTCTCACAGTGGAGCATAATACCGGTCTTGATCTCGAGAATGAATTTCTATTGGTCGGCAGAAAGGTCAAAGGTGATGAGCACAGAAACTTCACCCTGCATACATTCCCTCTCCTGGCCGAGTATGGGACGTCATATTTCCATCTCATTTCCGGTGCTAGGAGGTTAGGAATTCACCTTAGCATGCATTCTCGGCGCATCCATGCATTTCTAATGCCATGGCATTCTACTCCACCGTTAGGCCGACCTCGCCGGGCCGACCAGGGGTAACCGTGGCGGCCGAGAAGCTCCACGTGCACACGGTTTCTCCAAACATCTTCGTGGCCAATTTGCAATTCGAACGGCCCTTCGACTTTAGCACGTCCACCTGGTCCTTGGAGGCTGCCAGTTCCAGGGGAATCCTTGAAAGAATAAGACCGGTCAGGCCGAGGTAAGTGTCAGTTCTACAAATAAACCGAGTTCGCTACTTCTGCCGGTGCCTGCAAGTGAGGCCGGCGGCTTGTTATAAAGGTAATGCAGTTTAAAATTTGGGCTTAATTAGCCCTAATTGGTCTAATTTGCCAAAGGTTCGGCCAATTGAAGGAGCAGCCGGTGACAGTGAGGCTCCAGTACACCGACGGGAGGTACAACTACTACCCCAAGTCCCTCGATAATCCACCTTATCTGCGCTTCTCTGTTCCAGGTCGTTTATCATCGCCGGTTGTTATGACGACGACGACGACCGTTGCCATGGAGAGATGACGATAGTGGTGGTTGTGGTGATGATGATGATGACGATGACGATGACGATGATGATGGTGATGATGATGATGATGATGATGACGATGACGATGACGATGATGATGAAGGTGATGACGATTGCCATGAAAGCTCAGGCGTAATATACGGGTGAATGGTTTCGGTGTATTTACAAATTCAAAAGTCCTTCAATTCCGTCCGCAAGTCGTTAAGCGGGATTGTGCATCGAACAGGAAAACAACGGAATTTAAATTTAATAAAAATTATTTAAAAAAAAAAATGTTTGAAATTAATTATTGGAGCAATAAAACTAATGACAAATTAAATTATTAATCGTAATCATCATCACCATCAACACCATCGCCATCGTCATCATCGTCGTCGTCGTCGGCATCACCACCACCACCATCATCATTGTCGTCGTCGTCATTATTATTATTTATTATTTATTATTATTATTACTGTTATTATTATTATTATTATTATTATTATTATTATTATTATTATTGTTTATTATTATCGTCATCAATTGTAATCATTTAAACAAATTACCATGTCATCGTTCCAGGTCACTCCTCCATCCTGCCTGTGTTTTTCAAAGGCCGAAGTGGAAGACTGGTTACCAATGAAGGTTCCTTTGAGGCCACCCTGGAACTCGTCAACCATAACAGAGTGTGGGAGGTCTTCATTACAGGTGCACGTTCGAATAGTTGTATTTTTATTCTCGATGTTTATTATTTGCAGTTATTTGGGATTTTTAAGATATTTAAACGATTTTGAATTTTTAGAATTTCATTTATTTTGTATAACTTTATTTTGTATAACTTAGTGTTTGCATCAGGCAGCAATAGACAATCTCAAACGTGTTAAAGTCTTGCACCGCACTTCAATTATCCGAACTATCAATTATCCGAACTATCAATTATCCGAACTTTCAATTATCCGAACTTTCAATTATCCGAACTTTCAATTATCCGAACTATCAATTATCCGAACTTACAATTATCCGAACTTTCAATTATCCGAACTATCAATTATCCGAACTTTCAATTATCAGAACTTACAATTTTCCAAACCTTTAAATTGAGTTCCTTAAAATGATGGTAAAACTTCTTATCCACTGAATTGGACAAGTTACAAGTAGTCATGGAAACTCAAAAGTATTTGTTGACTTAAAATTGTATTGTTGTAAATTTACAACAATGTTACAATGTTGCAATGTTGAAATGTTGCAATGTGGTAATGTTGCGTGAACATCCGAATCAACAAGTCATGGAAAAGTTTATGCGTTCATGAAAGAACTCACATCATTGAAGTGTGTTGTTGGACGAGAATAAGGTCGTTGCAGGGCGTGTTAGGGCGGGTTTTGACATTTGGGGCACATGGGGTTTAGGGTCGTTTCAAACCACTGGTTTGTACATTTGGGGGTGGACCACGAAGACTTTTCCACCAACTCCTCGCGGTTATTTGAGTACGTGAACAATGTTCAAAATGCAATTTGTCGTGCTTGTATGAGCTCTGTTAAGAATCTTGAAAGTATTACCCGATGAAGCAGAAGATTTGCTCTTTTCAATTAAAAGATCTTTGGACTTGGTTTAAGATGACTTGGATAGATGTTCCCAGACCAAACAGCAACAACATGTATTAGTGTTGTGAAAAGTCGAAGCCAGCAACAACCAACATGTTGTTGCAACCGTGTGTTGAAATCAGTAACCAGTCAAGACAACCAGGAGGACAACGTAACTGATAAACAGTCCCTGATCATCTGCCAAAAAGGCAAAGGCATCGAGAATTTTCCAGTAACTGCCCCAATCAGAATCACCTGGAGTGGGTGAAGACAGGAGTCGAATAGAGTCCTTTCACAAGGTTAACAAAAAGATGAGAGAAAACTGTCAAAACGACCACCGTCAGGGTTACAGATGGACTTTGTAAATAATGCAACACTTCGGCTTGGAAATCATATTTGTGACGAGGAAGGGCAAAATGTACTAAAAATAAACTCGACTGTAAATAGATTTCGACTCGGTTAGACTTATTTTCCACTTTTTTAGTCGACCCCCGAAAAATGCTTGACATGTCAAACTGTAAAGTCCTCCAAACTTCTGATGTTTGACGTCCCACTATTTAATTATATTTAATTAACCGGTCAATTGTTATTTAGAAAGATTTATTATTTATTGCTTAATTAAATATTAATTGCCTGATTAATTATAATATAATAATTGTAAAATAGTAATTATAATATAATATTTATAATATAATAATTATAAAATAGTAATTATAAAATAATAATTATAATATAATAATTAATATATTTTTTAAATTGTAACTAATCATTCAATCGATTTTATCTGTTCCTTCTAAACGCCGACTCACCCCTTGTAGGCTCCATGACCGAATGCCCTGCCTACTTGGGCGTGACCTTGAATTGTCATCAGGAGTCGGAAGAACTCGTGAACTATGACCTTTTGATCAGCTGCCCCAAGGATTTCAATGTGACCTTCAAGTTGCCAAACTGGAGCCCTCAACTGGAGAAGAGTTTTGAGTTGATTTTGAAGGACTCCAAAGATACTCATGTCTTTCATTTGACTCTCTTCAGCTTTGAGACGGAAGAGCGAGAGGTTTGGATTTTTCAGTTTCAATTCTTGTGGAATTCGTGTTGTTACTTTTAAAGAAAATATGGCCAAAGTGCGCCCCAGTACCCTCATCATGTAATGTTTTAGTCGATTTATTGATGCTCTAAATTGTACTATTAGAGATTTTAATCAAGAATGTCTTCAACGAAATCATTGACTGACAATTTGCTTCGCAATTTCTAAGAAATATTGTTTCGAAAACACCAGGGTTCAAGGTTAGACATTGACCTCAAGCGACCTCCATCCATGTTACACCAACTCAATCATCACAACATTAGCCAACTACAGGCAAACAAAGTTCAAATCCTAACCCCTAGCCACTCCTTGCTGAACATCACCGTGGCTATTTTGCTGTGCGCCTGTTTCTTGGCCTTTCTGGCAACTTTCATCTTCGCCTACTTCTTCAAAGACGCTGTGAGCGTCCAACGAAGCACAAAGAATCGTTCCCAGTCTTCAGAGGCAACCGTCGCGTTCGTGGACGCTCACAGCGACACCTGCGTCGACGACGAGCGACTGTTCTCGACGAACGCCCGGTCGTGCGCGTGCTTCTGCTGGAACTGCGGTAGCTTCGGAGTCAGTTCTAGAGGTACGAATTTGAGCAAATCGTCGAGGACGAAGAGAAGATGCGTGCTCTTCTGCTTCGTTGTCTTCTGCGTATCATACAGCGTTTTATTCACCTTCACCTCTTCCTACCTCATCCTGTCTGCACTGAACTCGGTCGAGTGGACGGAGCTCAAAGCAAAACTTGTCGTCCTGAGACTGGAGATTGAGAACATCACCGGTGCTAAAAGTCGGCCAGAGTTGGATTTCTCGGCGTTCACGGAAGGAACGGTGCAAATGGGTCGCATGATGTCGGCGTGTTCGGCGTACACGGATCAGCTATTCCTCGAGGCAGCCAAAAATTCCTCCAAAATATCACGCACGAAGCAGGAAAAGATCTTCTCTGTCTCCATCTTGAGGTCACCGAAAGAGCGGACTGCAAAGACCAGCGGGGCGTCCGAGGCTAACCCCGACGACCTGCCTTGCACAAACGCATCATGTCCATCCATTCGGCCATCGAGCGGGAGCTTAGAATTCACGGAGCTGAACGTTTCTCAAATCTGTCGAAGAGGCTCGACGATTTGGTTAGGGACTCGGTGGAAAGTTTTGCCCCAGGGGTAAAGAGGGCGTTGTCTTCCTACTCCAGGTTCCTTGGTGACGTAGCGAGTAGCAGGTGGTTCTCGTTTCCGTTGCAGGTATTCCAGCAGCAGCATCTCTTGGCTTCCAGTGCGATTCCGGGCGTTCGCGGCTTCAGCTACCACTCTAGCGACAGCGAGTTGGAGTCGCCTCAGAACCAGTTGTTTGACAATTTTTCAGTGTCTTCGAGTTATAACATCCTTGACGAGAAATTGTTCAAAGAGAGCTGCCTGGAGATTTTAAAATCAGTGGACTTTGAGTTCGGGAAGTTCTTAGAAATCGAAGAAGTAGAATTCGTCAAAATCTGGCTTCGAAGATTCTGGCACAAGTATTTTCTTTCTTAAGTATTTCATTGAAATAATCTTTAATTGGTCATCTATTTACGATGTTATTACAACTTTATTAATTACGACTTTATTACAACTTTATTAATTACAACTTTATTACAACTTTTTCAATTACAACTTTATTACAACTTTTTCAATTACAACTTTATTACAACTTTCTTAATTACGACTTTATTGCAACTTTCTGTTTTCACCAAGGTTCGAAGCCAACCTGCCAAAACTTCCCGATTTCAACAAAGAATTGTTCTTGAATCCGACGCTGGTCGGCGACTCCGACTACACGGAATGCCCCTTGCAATGCAGCGACATGAGCGACTGCGGTCGAGGCAGCATCGACTTCAGCAGCTACCCCGACGTCATTCGCTACCACACGATTTCAGAGCCCCACTCCGCCCTTCAGATCCATGGAATTAGCTTCTCGGGACGTGGCTTCCTCCAGAAACGTTTCCTTGACGCGAATAAAAATTGGTCAGAAATTGGAGAAAATGGCGGACATCTTCCGAGCCAAAGCATCTCGAATTTCAAGGAAAAAGCAAAAATTAAAAGGAAAATTGTTTCCGACAGGAAGCTTAACAGACGCGCGAGGAAATCCGCTTCCGTGCTCGAGAAAAAAAACAATTTCTTCATTCAACCCGAACTACCACCGACGCCGAGAGCGTTGCCAATGGATACTCTTCCAGTATTTTCAGCTCTCGGTCAAAACTCTTCTGCTTGTTCTTCGAACAGCACCTGTGACGTCGCCAGAATTCAAAAGGCGACGTCGGACGTTGCGCCTCAGTTCGAGCGTCTGTCTGACGCCGTGGAAGTCGATGTTGATGTCGTCGACCACAGGAGCGACTTCCACGTCTTGTGCGGCTGGTCTACCTATGTTTTCGTCACACTGGACGTAATTCTCATAACCTACAGGATAGCAATCCTACTCTGCAAGCTTCACAATTATAGAATCTTCTTTAGAGATAAAGCCAATTTCCAGCTGGAAAGCAAAGAGGGTAGGGAATACTACCAGGTGGAAGCACCGCTGAATAGTCCGGAGAGGCTCATGTACTCCACGCTCCCAGGACCCCAGTCTGGTCACCATCGAGCCACCAACTCGGCAGGCTCGACACCCGAAAGGCTCCCTCTTGATCACCTAAGGACGAGGTCGAAGTCTGTCGATCAGTTTTACCAACAGTGCTGCCAACACGTTCTGCGGAGTCAAGAACATCCACTCCACGAATTCTCCTCGACTTCCATTAAGACTTGCGGGTCTTCCAACTCTAATCCGCCCCTTAGAACCGCAGGGGGGTCTCATCAGACATACGAACAAGCCACCGCCAAGTGTGATTCTTACCGCCAGACTTCCCTTCAGCTCAGCATCGAACCCCGCATAGCCTGGTGTCCTTGTCCTTTCTTCCTCTGCTGCTTCCTGGCCGCTTCCTTAGAACGCCCCCCATGTCCTAGGGGGCAGCAGGTGTCACCGCAGGGGAAGCAATTCCCCTCCCTCTTGATAGAGGTCCTGACTGGTGGCACGACCAGCAAAATCTTTCTGGCAGCTGGACTGGCTGCCATGATCTTCGTGACCACAACGTCGCTTCTTGACCGTTTGGTTGATCCGAATTTGGCAGACGAGTTGAGCATCGGTTCGTTGGCGGCAACCAGTGAAGCGGAACAGCTGGAAGCGTACTCAGAAGAGGAATCAAAGTACCTGAACAATCACCTGGCTGAGGTTTACAGGAGACAGATAACTGAGGAACTTGTCATGATCGCCAGCTTCGTCGAGTTTTTCAATGAAGGTAAATTTCCAGGGTCATGAGGTATGGCCAGGGTCAGGGTCAGGGTTAGGGTTAGGGGTAGGGGTAGGGATAGGGTTATGGATGGAGTTAGGTATCAAAAATCGCCGCCTGTGAGTTGGCTTTTGCCCGTCACTTGGCGAACAATCATACATGATTTATCTGTAAGTAATTATCAAAATTTCACGAATATTATTTATTTAATCACATAATTATTATAATAATATTTTATAATTATAAATATTATAATTATAATTATTTATTTAATTGCATAATTATTATCATTATGTTTTGTAATTATAAATATCATAATTACATTTATTTATTTGTATTTATAATTATAAACTTTATTACGAATAAAAGTGTCAATGTACATGCTCTCATCGTTGACAGATCAGAGGCAGATGGTCAAATCCTTCAAGAGAGAGTTGTGTCTCATCAAACGAGTCATGCTTTCACCTCTGAAGGTAACCTGTCCAGGTGTGGATGATGATGATGATGATGACGATGAAGATGACGACGACGACGACAAGGAAGACGACTTAGAAGAAATATTACGTCTGCTTGTCCTGCCCTGTAATTTCCTGCCCGTGAGACGAGCTAAATCAGAAAGTGGTAAGAATTAATTGTGGTATTATTAATTCAAAATTATAAAAAAAAAATCATTTAATTAGATAGAAAATCATTTTAAGAACATCATAGCCGCGAGTCCCTCACCAATGCGAGCCTGTAAATCATGGCCCGATATATATTCATGTTTTTTGATTTTTTTTTTTAATTGCAGAGAAATTATTCAATTCACAACGGCTCCTCTTCTCGAACGTATTGACGCCGATGACGGGCGTCATCACCAGCATCGTCATCAAGTCCGCTCTCTTCTTCATCGTAACCATCTTCATTTACATCACAGCTGCAGTGCTCACCTGTCACTCCGCTCTCATCTTTACTTACAAACAACTCCACTCACCTGAAGTGTGTCGTTACACCTGCACTCACCTCCGCCATCCACGGCAGCTACCGACGTCACAGTCTCCGAACTTCCGGGGCAAGAGGGAGGTCGTGAGGTCGACCTCGTCCTCCTTCATCGGGGGCTGTACGGATGTTGCAGGGGCGTCCACCATCCCTTCGAAATGCGTTCACCATGGCTCTCCGACAACCCACAAAACATCGCAAGACACATATCAACAACAACAACAAGAGTGTCCTCATCCATTTCATCACAATCATCACCACCACCACCACCATCATCATCATCATCAGCAGCAGCAGCAGCATAGTCATCAAGAGGAGCAAAGCCAGGACCATCCGAAATACTCTGAAACAAAAGTCTGATCGAAACCGAGAACAACTGACGATGAATAATTATGATAATAATAATAATTTGATTCGTATATTATTATTATTATTATTATTATCATTATTATTATTATTATCATCATCATCATCATCATCATCATCATCATCATCATCATTATTATTATTATTATTATTATTATCATTATTATTATTATTATCATCATCATCATCATCATCA
>MPNW01001380.1:28094-35594 GCA_011800805.1 Hirudo medicinalis
ATAATAATAATAATAATAACAACAATAACAATAACAATAACAATAATAATAATAATAATAATAACAATAATAACAATAATAATAATAATAATAACGTATTTGTAATAGTTTTCATTTATTAATGATAAATATTAGCAACAATTCATGCCTAACTCCTCGTGAGAAGGAGTGGGATTTCTGATTGAACCTTTCAAAGGATTTCAATTTCAAGGAAGATCGAGTGACGAGTCGAAAAAGGAGAAAAAGTGGTTGACCTTTCGAGATGACTGATGACCTGAAGAGCTGACCTCGTCGAAGAATTCATTGGAAAACCCAATGATTTGAGGAGGCGGCTTGAAAACCCACCTCTTCAGGACACCAACATGAAGCTAATGAAGACACAAGGCGCCTCTGACGCTATGCAAATGGCGCATTATAAATTAACTATTATTATTATTATTATTTAACTAACGTTTCAATATTGACAGGTAAACGTTTCAATATGAACAGGTAAACGTTTCAATATTAACAGGTAAACATTTAAATATTCCCAGGTAAAAGTTTCAGTATTACCAGGTAGACTTTTCAATATTGACAGGTAGACATTTAAATATTCCCAGGTAAAAGTTTCAATATTGACAGGTAAACGTTTCAATATTACCAGGTAGACGTTTCAATATTCCCAGGTAGACCTTTCAATATTCCCAGGTAGACGTTTCAATATTGACAGGTGAAAGTTTCAATGCTCACAGGTAAAACATCATCAATATTCATAGGTTCAATATTCATCTTCGTTATTAGATAAACAGGTAAACATGCTGAAAAGCTTTTACGCTGAAAAGAAATTTATTCCTGGACTTCTTAAGGGATTTTTTTTTTGTTACTTCGTTGGTTTGAGTCACGGAAGTGTGCGTGCGAGAAGATTCAGTCATGCGAAGAGTGCTTGGAGGAAGACCTCAAAGAGGAGTCGTGAAAAACGAAAACAGATGTTTGAAAGACATTTCCTCCAGAGTCAGTCATGCGTGATGCATTTTGTGTCATACAAAATCAAATCATATGACAGGAGGGCATAGGGTTCAGCTTTAAAAGCTGTGTCAAAGAGCAGATAAATGATGCCCCGTTGGCATGAACAACATTCCATTTAAAATTGAAGCAGGTTGGTTTGGTACAAGACGAGGGACGTTCATTACCGTTCCTCACGGTAAACAGGTGTCTAAACCAAAGGTGCGCTTGACCCCCAATCCATCCCCAACCCCACATGGGTACTCCAGGTGTTTCGCAACCCGTGTATTGTTTTAAATTTTGATTGTTGTTATCGAAGTGTTAATAATTCGGCAAGAAACACCATCGTCATCGTCACCGTCATCATCACCGTCATCAGCATCACTATTGATTGACTGAGGTCGAATGGTTTTTATGGCATGAATCCATGCATAGATGAGTGCTTGGATGGATGGATGGATGGATGGATGGGTGGATGGATGGATGGATAGACAGATGCATAAATGTTGTACTTATATAGATAGATTGATGGATGGATTGATCGGTGGACGAGCTAATGGATGTACAGAGGAGTTAATGGAATATTGGATGAATGAATGGATGCATGAAGGAATGAATGGATGCATAGATGAGTGAATTAATGTATGAAGGAGTGAATGGATGCATAGATGAGTGAATTAATGCATGAAGGAGTGAATGGATGCATAGATGAGTGAATTAATGTATGAAGGAGTGAATGGATGCATAGATGAGTGAATTAATGTATGAAGGAGTGAATGGATGCATAGATGAGTGAATTAATGTATGAAGGAGTGAATGGATGCATAGACGATTGAATTAATGCATGAAGGAGTGAATGGATGCATAGACGATTGAATGGATGAAAAGTTCGGAATCCTCGTTTAATCGCGCGTGACGGGTCCGACGACAATAATTCAAACAAAGCATCAACAGGATCATCATCATCATCATCATCGTCGTCGTCGTCGTCATCGTCGTCATCGTCGTCGTCATCATCGTCATCATCATCGTCATCATATTCATCATCATGATCAACAACAGCAGCAGCATCATCGTCATCGTCATCATCAACATCATCATCAACATCGTCGTCGTCGTCATCATCATCATCATCATCATCATCATCATCATATTCATCATCATCATCATCATCATCATCAACAGCCACAACGACGGCAACAAAATCAGCAACAAGAATTTTAAAAACGCCATTTCCAGTGATGCCAACCAAAACGTCTCGCGATTTCCTCGATTCATCTCGCCTGTGAATTGTATCGACGATCACGCTGAATTGCGAATGAATCTTCCTGCCTTCCTGCGAGAAGCGCCCGTGTTTGCTTATGATTTGCTCTTTTTCAGTCTTTCAGTCTCTCAAGGCATTGATTCCAATCATTGGCGTAATTTTAAAAATTGCTTTTCCCTTTTCTCAGCCTTTTTCTCTGAACAATCATCGAACAAACATTTTCCAAGAAATTGTAGGATCAGAAAATTTCATACTAAAAAAAAATAAATAAATAAATTATTGGAAAAAGTTGGAAAATTGACTGGCAAGAAAAATCTAAAATTTGAGATCTTCTTTCAATTCCAGACGTTTCACGTTCCTAACAGGGACTGGGGGGGATGAAGTTGATACCACTTCAATGGTCAAGGACACTCTTAATCATACCTCGCAGTGTCACGTGATCGGCCTCTCTTCCTCTTCCTCCTCCTTGACGTCATCAGCGTCATCGTGAACTACGACGATGCAATCAACAAAGGAGGAAGGACACACATCTCAGACATCAAGTACACATCAACTCGGAAGGCATCATCATTGTCATCATCATCGTCATCACCGTCGTCGTCATCATCATCGTCATCGTCATCATCATCGTCATCACCGTCATCATCATCGTCATCATCGTCGTCATCATCATCATCATCATCGTAGCACGATCATCGTCATGGTCATCATTATCAGGATTTATTCCAGCGGCATCGTCATCAGGATGGAATCCTTTCCTTCGCTTATTTCCATCGTGACTGTTGGAATCGAGAATTCAAAATATTCTGATCCACGCTCCTCGTCATCACCGTCATCGTCATCGCCGTCATCGTAATCATCGTCATCATCACTACTGAAGCCATCATCATCGTCGTCGTCGTCGTCACAAGACGACGTCATTTAATGGAGCTGAAAGGATGCAGTCATAAACAGTGATACTCTCTCAACGAACAGCGCCGTCCCTACAAACATGCTCGGAAAAGAAAGGTGAAGTCTCAAAACATCATGCTCGTGCATTCCCTGGCGATCCTGACTTCTTTGTCGCTGATGAAGTTTATGACGCCGTCGACGTCAGCTCTGAATCGGCACCAAGTCCGCGGAATGTCTCCGTTTCTTATGAGCCATCGGATAGTCGTCCTCTTCAACGACACCGACGACGACGACGACGGCAGCGGCGGCGACGACGGTGGTGGTAACGATGGCGTGTCGTATCACGTGACCATCGCAGTGAGAAGCGAAAACGAAAGTGAAAAGCTGTTCGTGGAAAACCTTCTCGAAGTGAAACCGATAGAGACGCCCTTCTACGCCACGGTAGCGAACCAGCAGAACGACTTCGTCTGGTACCGTGCCTCGGGCATCAGGTGCAATATCGGTCTCACGAAGATGAACATCGTCTCCACCTACGTCAGTCGGCTGCACGGATCGAGGAACACTGAGGATCGACCACGGAAACCACGGTCTCCAAGAGCGACCACCACCACCACCACCACTACCTCCAACTGCGATGACGACGACACTCTGGAAAGGAAATACAAAAGCCGGGAAGGCCACAGTGGAAGGCTGGAGATAAATGATGAGTTCCTCTTCCAAGATCGACATTTAAAGAGGACAAGGAAGTCAGAGAAGTCGGCAGCCAACGGGAACCTCTCTGAAGAATATTTTCCAGGATTCGATCGAAAAATGTTAGGCAGCCCCTGGACGGACAAAAATGGGTACCTCGGCGACTTTAATCGTCCCTCAATAGGCACTACTTACGGACAGTCGATCGCTAGGGACGCTGGTTATAAAACCATTAAAAGTTCTCAATCCTACGTGGACAGCATGGCGAACAAGATCCCCGGCAAGAACCAAAGACTTAAAAAGATGAAGAGCGAGAATGCAAAGAACAAAAAACTTCAGAGCACAAAATACAAGTCTGCACAACACGACGACGACGACGGCGATGACGATACGAGATTCGTGCTGAACAAGCCCAACTTGGGCTCGGGCGTAAATGATAGGGGGGTGTGTTGCCATCGGGAGATGACCCCCTCGAACCCGTCAAACGGCGTTGAGAAGGATGATGACGACGACGAAAAGAAAACATTTAGAAGGATCCTTGCCACCAGCTGCAGGTGAGGGGTGTTCGTCTTTGCCGCGTTAGAATCCCACCTGGACTGTGTTTCATAGTCGACGTCATCGTCACCGTCGCCATCATCATCATCATCATCATCATCATCATCATCATCATCACCATCATCATCACCATCATCATCACCATCATCATCATCATCACCATCATCATCACCATCATCACCATCATCATCATCATCATCATCACCATCATCATCACCATCATCATCACCATCATTATCATCATCATCAACATCGTCGTCGTCGTCGTCTTCATCATCGTTATCACAAGTCTGGATAATTATCATCCAGGTCTCCTATGCCTGATCATTATGTTCTCAACCTGGAAATCTTTGGCAATATTTCATCAACTGTGCTTTCCTCCGACGGTGATGATGATGATGATGATGGTGATTATGATTATGATTACGTCGGCGATGACGAAGACGATGACGATGAGCACGGTTCCGACCATGGAAATGGAGACAGCCTTCATGCGAAAATGCTACCGGAATCATCATCATCATCATCATTAGCATCATCATTAGCGTCATCATCATCATCATCATCATCGGAAAGAAAGTTGAGGATGCTCCTAAGCACTCCATGTCTCTCTAAGGTTTCTTTTTAGAATGTATTTAAGCCATTGTGGAATCACCCGTCCGTATAATCGGTCCTTCCACTCACTCCTCCATCCATCAATCCATTCATCCATAAATCAATTCATCCATCAATCCATTCATCCATCAATCCATTCATCCATCCATCCATCCATCCATCCATCCATCCATCCATCAATCCATCCATTCATCCATCCATCCATCCATTCAATCATTCATTCACTCATTCATCCATGCACTTAACATTCATACATTCATCAATTCATGTGTCCACTCGTTCACTCCTCGTTCAATCATTCATCCATGCATCCGTCAGCCAATTATTTCACTCCATCCCACATTTGTAGAACAACATAATCAAATTTCTTTCCTGCAAACAACAACAAGAACAACATAAAGCAACAACAATAACATCAAACAAACAACAAACAACAAACACGGCTTCCATCTTCTTTCGTACATCATCTTAAAACTCCATTGAAATATTCAGGACCACGGACCACCTCACCCCACTACGGATCAGTGGTTCTCAGAAACCCCAAACAGCGTCGTCTGCTCTGCACCTCCACGTCGCCTACTGAGAAAGGTTTTCAACGTCACAAAAACCACTTTTAGAACCGCAGGGGCTTGCCCCTGCCTCCCGCCTGGGCATAAATTGAGTGAGTTTATTTTGTTTTATAAGACACTAGTATCACAGAGGATGGCTCGGGATGATGGTGGTAATGATGCTGGCGTGTGTTTGGTCTAAGCTGGCCGGCCGACGAAGATTGGCTGTCCAGCGCCCGATTTACAGTGGCACATCCCGACCATGCCTAAATCCGGCACTGTGGATGACTGGGTGTTGAACGTGGTTGACCCTCAATGGATTGTAGCTTCATTTTTCCAAATGATTATTCCAGCCATTAATTCGATCAATATTTTCTATCGTTTCCAATCATCCAAACAGCAGAGCCGTTTGTATATCCTTGTACCCATTTGTTCATTCATTCTTTTACTCATTCATTCATCCATCCGTTTCCTGATTCACTTAGCCATTAACTCACTCACTCACTCATTTACCCACTCAATCACTCACCCACTTACTTACTCACTCACTCACTCACCCACTCACTCATTCAATCAATCAATCAATCACTCCCTCACTCAATCAATCACTCACCCACTCACTCATTCAATCAATCAATCAATCACTCCCTCACTCAATCAATCAATCAATCAATCACCCACTCACTCACCCACTCACTCACTCAATCAATCAATCACTCCCTCACTCAATCAATCACTCACTCACTCACTCACTCACTCACCCACTCACTCATTCCTCCAATCAACACATAGGACGTTATTGTTCAACCGACGGCTGCCTGTCCTCAGCGAGTGGAGAACAGAAGTGCTCTTGCATCTCAGGTTGGTGTCACATCTGATCGATTGCTATTTTTCCGTCCGACAACCGCCCTGCCTGCCTGCCTGCCTGCCTGCCTGCCTGCCTGCCTGCCTGCCTGCCGTAGACTTTATTGATTCTCCGCGCCTCCTAATCTTTTGGAAATCGAATTGTTTAATAATTAAACACCGTCCCATTACTTGGCCGACGGTAGAACAGCGGCCGTCATTCGTGATTTGCCCTTCGTGACGAGTCAATCTCCAGGCCAGGCGACGTTCAAGTGCGAGTGTTATCTGAAATTCTGAAATACGAAAAGGTTAAATTGAGGTCGGATTGAGTCATTTTTCAGAGCCAACAATTACGCTGTTTCGTTCAGAGTTTCGTTCCAAGTGGAGGCGATCAGACCGTCTGTATTCGCCTGTGTTCACCTGTGTTCATCTGCTGTGTTCATCTGTGTTCACCTGTGTTCACCTGTGTTCGTCTGTGTTCACATATGTTCGTCTGTATTCGCCTGTGTTCACCTGTGTTTATCTTTGTGTTCATCTGTGTTCACCTGTGTACATCTGTGTTCACATATGTTCGTCTGTATTCGCCTGTGTTCACCTGTGTTTATCTTTGTGTTCATCTGTGTTCATCTGTGTTCACCTGTGTTCACATGTGTTCTCATTGTTTTTACATCAGTTTTTTTAAATCTGCATCCTGTCATCTTTGTTTTTCAAAGAGTCAATTTAATTTGCTTATGTTTGATGCTCACAAAATCAAATGAAATGAAATGAAATGGAATCAAAAATCAAAAATCAAATTGTTTTTCTTCTTCTTCTTCTTCTTCTTCTTATTATTATTATTATTATTATTAAATATTATTAAAGTTGAATTTAAATTTTTAACCCACTCGACAATTTTACCAAATTATCCCCTCCCTCCCGATCCGTTGACTCCTTGAAAGCCGCATTGAAATTAAAATTGAAAATTGAAAATTCTAAAATGTCCGACGACAATCGTTTGGCGACTTTTCACTTAACAATTTGATGTTATTCGCGCCATCAACTTCTAACGATGGATGCCCAACTTTGTTGTCCTTTGGGGAGGTTGGGGAGCGGGTCAAAGAAATAGGAAATCGC
>MPNW01001381.1:0-24776 GCA_011800805.1 Hirudo medicinalis
TAACATTATTGTAATTATTACTATTGTTATTATTATTATTATTATTATTACTATTGTTATTATTATTATTATTATTATTATTATTACTATTGCTATTATTAATATTATTATTATTATTACTATTGTTATTATTATTATTATTATTATTAATCCATTATAAAGAAATTTCACGGCTAATTGATGAACTATTGTGGGATGATGATGATGATGATGATGACGTCGTCGACGATGATGATATGAAATCATATTCCAATGAGACCTTGGCCGGAGGATGTTCGTTAGAAAAACTGAATTTTAGCACTCAGAATATTTTGAAATATTTTCTTTAATAAAAAAAAATAAAAAAATTCACCGGATCAATTCGGATTCATTCATTTTGAGGGTGCATTATTTTTTAGGATGCATTAATTTGTTTTTGTTTATAATCGTCTTCGTTTGTGTTGTAGGCTCGCAGTAATCTCGAAGAATGTGTGATTGAAAGTTGTGTGATTGAAAGTTGTGTGATTGAAAGTTGTGTGGTTTAAAGTTGTGTGATTGAAAGTTGTGTGATTGAAAGTTGTGTGGTTTAAAGTTGTGTGATTGAAAGTTGTGTGATTGAAAGTTGTGTGATTTAAAGTTGTTTGAAGAAGGAATAACATAGCAAAAAAAAATCTTGGATTTGCCTCAGAATTTTGAATTAGCTGTGAATAATTGAATTTAAATTCAAAATTAGTCTTAAGTGTAAAGTGTTATTCTGAATAAGTAGGTAGCAGGTTACGTTATGAATGCTTACTCATAATATTGTGATAATTTGAATGCTGACGAAAAGGTCATATTTATTCAGAATATAGATGTCACCAAATATAATATTACATTCCATCAGTAATTATTATTATTAATACTCAGAGATCTAATAAATAAAGTTCCATCGTTAAACAAAATAATATTATTTATTTATTACAATTTATTATTTATAACTTATTATTTGTTGATATTATATTTCCACCTTTCGTTAATTTGATTTTTTTTTTGGAAGCATCTGATATTAATGCAATTCTTAATTAATGCAATTGTTGTTAAACCACTTTCGATGTTTGCATTCAAGTGCATGGATGCATTCGCCTGTCCACTCATCCATCCGACCATTCAACTCCACCCATCAATCCGCTCATTTCTTCATTCATCCACTATCTCTCCGTCCCCCATCCGTTCATTCAGTCACATCCATCCATCCACCAAACGCCTATTCACCAATCCTTCATCTATTTTTAATCATTTCTAGCCGGGCACTCACTCGATCACTGCACCACTCATCCATCACCCCCTCTAACGACTCAACTACACCCACCCGCCCGTATGTCCTCCCATTCCAGACTTGCAGCATGTGTTTTCCGATGAAGTCCCCATTGAGCTTGGAAAATACGCTTCCAGTGTAAGACGAATGGATTGAAAATATCAATTCCTCTCAGGCCGATGATGGACGGAAAAAAGACGAAGGAATGAATCGAAGGAAGGAGGGAATGATTGAGTGGAGGGCAAATTCTTTCGAAGGTTGAGTTCAGGGTGAGAATTAGCAATTGTTTTGCTGGGATTTTGCTGTGAAAAAAAGAGATTTGAAATAGGATTAATTTTATGAGGGTAACAACATCCTTACGTCAGTTCTACGTTGCACTGCAATTTCTGTCATCATATTCATTAATTACTTGTCCAATAGATTTAAAAATTTGCTAAAATAAACGGTTTTAGATTAAAGAGACAAAATCTCATTAGAATTAAATTTGTATTTTCAACACGTAAAAATATTCCTCATGCCTGAGAATCTCCGCCTGAAAATATAAATAAACAAGTAAGTGTTGTTTATTTGTAATAAATGTTATTTATTTGTAATAAATGTTATTTATTTGTAATAAATGTTATTTATTTGTAATAAATGTTATTTATTTCTCATCTTCGTCGCTTGAATTTTCAATTTTGTCTCCAAAAAAATGACGAAGGCGTGAAGGATTGTTTTCGAAACCAACATTTCATCGGACGATCATCATCATCATCATCATCATCATCATCATCATCATCGACTGAGTGACGGGCACGGAAAAGAAAAAAAGTGTTTTAAAATTAATTAATCAAATATTAGTATTTAATTAATCGAATTAATAAATTAGATATTAATCAATAGATGAAGATTTATGCAGCACCTCCTCATCATAATTAGTTCATTTATCTAGCGCTATCACTACGCAAACTGTAATGATACGCCAACTGGACTTGAGGTCCAGAAATGTAGTAAATATTACAAACGTAATTATTAATATTAGTATATTTTTATTCCAATTGTTGAAATTAACACGACATAGGGGCACACAATCGAAAGGCAGAAGGGTGGATTTACTTTTGAAGGTAGGGAGTAATATCAAGAGTACATCGTACATATCTGAGAGCATCTTGTTAATGTTTTATGAGCGAGCAAATTTTCACGGTTTTCCTCTATTATCCTAAAAAACATTGAAAACCCTTTTTTTAAAACACGAACATTATTTCGTTTTAAACAATTTTCCAGCGCCGGTGAAAAACAATTTTCAAAATTTTTAGAGTTTCTACGAAATACTTTCGTGGAGGCAGACAACGAAAGTAAATTTTTAACTGTTGATGGAAAATATTGAACTACCTGAAGTGGGTTTCGAACAGGTGAAGTGAAATTACTTTTTCTTTTACACTGCACGCTGCTGCATTTGATGCCAAAAAATCCTGAGTAATTGTATTTAAAGTAAATTATTTCAGGTTATCACTCACAAATTATTTCAGATTATCACTCACAATGTAAAATGTCACACTTACGATGCATAATGTCACACATCAAGCGGAGGAAATGGTGACGAGGAATTTGAGAAGTGTGACGTCACATCCATTTCTTCGATGGCAGCAATTGTAAAAATTACAAATACTGATGTTGGTAAGATAAAATTTATTATTATACTAATTTATTTCAAATAACCAACAAATTGTAAAGATAAATAATAATAATAACAATAATAATAATAATAGTAGTAATCATTTGGTGAGAACATTGAAGAATCTCCACCCAGTAAATTAATCCAGCAACGTTTCCATGAGGAGTTGTAATTTAATTTCCTACTTGTAATTGAGTTACAACATCGACACATCCTCACCTGTTATTTCACTCCTCACCTGTTATTTCACTCCTCACCTGGCATAAAAAAAAAACATGTTTTACAAATTACGTTAAACAGCAAGAAATGAAAGAGATGACCAAAGTACATCCCTGCTCGAAAACACAAATAATAATAAGATTTGTTTGAAATAACTTTGTAATAAATAAAATTCTATGAATAAGTAAATAATAAATTACTTAATTAATTATTAAATATATGAAATAATAAAAAGTGAAAAACATCTCTCATTTCACGGTCCGATGAAATGTTTGTTGAGAACTTTTCGTGGCCTCCGCTGCGTGGAATTTATTTTTTGGAAAATTTTATAAAAAAATTTAAATTTAAAGTCTTAGATTAACAGTTTTAAAGAATTTTAATTAGAAATAAAACTTATTTAATTTTTTTTTTACTAAAACATTAAAATTGAAAATTTAATTTAATGGATTTAACGTATCATTTACAAAAATGAATAATAAAATTTAATGAATAATAACATTTAATGGATAATAAATTTAATAAGAACAAAATTACTAAACACAATTTAATATTTTTCTTTAAAATTTCCTACTTTTTAAAGAAATAACCTCTTTTAAGTCAAGAGTACCATTTTATAAAAATCACGATATTAATCGCTCAAACTTAAAATTCACCTGTGCATGGATACATTTCATCCAAATTGTGCAACGACCACCAACATTCGCCAACAGTGTCCAACAATCACCAACGACCACCAACACTCACCAACATTCTCCGACATTCACCAACATTCTCCAACATTCACCAGCAATCACCAACATTCACCAACATTCTCCAACATTCACCGGCAATCACCAACATTCACCAGCATTCACCAACATTCTCCAACATTCACCAACATTCACCAACATTCACCAACATTCACCAACATTCTCCAACATTCTCCAACATTCACCAACATTCACCAACATTCACCAGCATTCACCAACATTCACCAACATTCTCCAACATTCAACAACATTCACCAACATTCACCAACACCCTCCAATAATTACCAACAATCACCAACATTCACCAACATTCACCAATCCCACCAAAGTGATTGAATTCCGGACATAAAATGCAACAAAACGTTGGAACATTTCGCTCGGAAAATATGATTTCATGCAATTGAAGGCCCCTCCTCCTCCTCTTCCTCCTCCTCCTCCTCCTCCTCCACCTCCTCCTCCTCCTCCTCCTCCTCATTTCGTTGTAAGGAGGATATGTTCTCATTCATCTTTTACTAGAATTATATCTCATTTTGTCCAAATTGTACTCCGTGAGGATTGGTCAAAGGATGATTTTGTTGATGGATGTCTGGTTGGGTGAATGAATGAATAAATGAATGAATGGTTATTAAAAATTTATGGAAATAGGGAAGCATGGATGGACACATGAAAAGAGGAAAGAAAACAAATTGCAAACCTGATGGAAGGACGGATTGATGGATGGATGAGTGCAGTTCGAGTGGTGTAACTAATGGATACATCCATAACGAATCTGACGGATGACTCGGAGTGGGAGGACCGTTCATTGGAAACATTTCAATTTGTGTCTTCCATCGTGAGACTCCTTTGTACTGGTGTGGCTTTGTGTTTTTTATTACATTTCTTGGGGTTAATTTGGTAAGTTGTTTCGTACAAGTGGCCGATGACATTGCAGGGATGAATATCTTCAGTGATACGAGGATGACATTCCCTTCACTTCATTCATTTCCGACAAATTATCACAAAGCGTGACTCCAAAGAAATAAGTAACTCTTTGTCCTCCCATCCCTTCATCCTTTTCATTGTTTTTTATTTTTTTATTTTGTGTTAAATTCATTAATTCTTTTAAACTTCTCGATTAAGTTTTAAGTGAGTTTTAAAGAAAGTTTAATTAAAGAGAAAATGAAATGAACCAACAGCACGTCAGGAACACATACAAAACTCTGCAACCTCTTCTCAATTGCTTGGGACTTCACAAGTTATCCACAAGTTATCCACAAGTTATCCACAAGTTATTCACAAGTTATCCACAAGTTATCCACAAGTTATTCACAAGTTATCCACAAGTTATCCACAAGTAATATCTTAGATTTAAAGAACTTTAAGATGACTTAATTCATGGGACAAATTAATTTCTAAGCTTTTTCGTGTGCCTTTTGTCTGTTGATCGAATGTTTTATGTTTGTTTGTTTACATTTTGCTTGGTCATGTAAGCGGTTGAAAGCCCTTTGACCTCGTGTGAATTAAAATAAATAAAAAATAAATAAAGTTATCCACAAGTTATTCACGCCTTACTTTGTCAAATCATCCTTTTTACCCACAAACCCCTTCAGTTGTTATTCAGTTGTTATTCAGTTCAATTAATTCGGGTTGCACAATTCTTAACACATCTTCATTTTGCTTGGGACTCAAAGAAATATCTCATAGCGTCAACAAACTGTGCTGTGGTTGAACGATATTAACTTCTTCCAAGGATCCTGCTTAAGCTGGGTTTCGAAGACACACCCAAGCGATGCATCTCACTTTTGGGTGAAAGAGCTTTCAGAATTTGGAAGAAGTGATGGAAGGCAGGCGGTAAAATTTTTTGAATCTTCACGTTTTTCTTCTAAGTAATACAAATCCGAGGAATATGCTGAAAATGACGTCTAAAACATGCTGTGACAACCTGCGAGACAATCTTCTTATGACAAGAACCACAAAAGGAATCTTCACCATTACTACTATCATCATCACCATCATCACCTCCATCATATTCGTCATCGTTGTCACCATCATAATCATATTCGTCATCGTCGTCATCATCACCAAATTCGTCATCGTCGTCATCAAAAGTTACCACTATCATTATCACTTCTAAGACCACCATTTGTTATCTCCACTGATATGTTACGATCGGATGTTAAGTTGTTAATTTCATTAATACAAACGACCACCCACAGCGCCCAAGTGATTCTTAGAATTTCGAGATTTGCACCTGTTGTGAAGATTGACTTTGGAAACTTTCATTTGGTTTTCTGGAAGGGAATAATTATAATAAAAATAATTACTCACGTGAATAATTTATTTCATTTCATTGCATTTTTGCCAATTTAAGCATTAATCCCAGTATATAATTAATTGTTTATTTCCTTCAGAAAATCATGAATCATCTTAAATTATACGTTCCGATTAAAGACGTCTGCAAATGGGGGGGAGGAGGGAGAGGGGAGGGAGGAGGGAGGGACCCAAAATCAGGCCTTTGCGGACAGGGAGAGGAAATTTCAAATTTTCTTGGAAGTGAAAAATTATATGAAAAGTTTTAAAAGATTAAATAAAAATATTACAAGTTAAATATCCGATTAAATGGAACTTTCTGGTTTCGAGCAGAATCTCATTTCCGAAGCAAATATTTTTAAATAAATAACTTGCAATATTCCACTTTTTTAACAAAAATAATTTTAATTCCATTTATTCTTTAAAAATAAGTATCTCTTTTTAATGTCTTTGAAATAAATTCATTTATTATGCCGCCATGTTTCGGATGTTGTTGTTGTTGTTGTTGATGATGTTGTTGTTGTTGTTGCTGTTGTAATCTGTGTTGTAATCTGTGTTGTCAAGGCGGCCATAATCGTACTTGCATTCATTTCCATAGAAAACTGGAAATGGCCACTTAACGATATAATTCTGGTGATCCCCCATTATCGTCCAACTAATCTTGAGCGCCGGTTCGTTGGCGCCACTTTCACGAAGACATTGGCATCATCTTAGCGCCTTCAAGAGCCTTCCGAGTGCTTTTATCTGACGCCGGTGACGTCACATGAAGTTGGATCTTGACGTCATCACCGAAGTGATAAAATCTTTCATTTCAGGCTGTGAAAAATGAAGTGGCGAATAGGAAAAGTTTGACGACTGTGTTCAAGACATCGTCATCACTATCAAGACTTATTCATCATCGTCATCACTATCAAGACCTATTTGACATCGTCATTACTATCAAGACCCATTCGTCATCGTCATCATCTCTCTGGCCAGAAACGTTAACAAAATTCATAAAATTAATAACAGCATGAAATAAAATTTGTTTATTTCAAAAAATCATTCAAATATTATATTATTATTATCATCATTATTATTATTATTATCATCATCATCATTATTATTATTATCATCATCATTATTATTATTATCATCATCATTATTAATATTATTATCATTATTATTATTATTATCACCATTATTATTATTATTATTATTATCATCATCATTATTAATATTATTATTATTATTATTATATCATGAAAATACAGCATAGAATATTGTCAACAATTGCAAGGTTCTCAATATTTTACATGCATTTTCACGACATTCATTAAAAATCACAAGCAAAACTGAAATGCATCCCCCCTCCTCAACCTCTCAGTTGCAACAACAAGACTCCACGTTTTGCACCAGAAACAAAAAATGGCTCGTCAGATGTTGGATCCTCATTTTGATGAGGATTTGTTGAGTCTGAATTACTCGCAGCCAACTTTCAAAACTGAAATTTGAAAACTCAGACGTGAAACACGACATCGCAGGGTAGAATTGGATTTCACTTTCAGGTGAATAAATACGAACAATCGTGAGCAAGTACGAATAATTATGAACAATTATGAATAAGTGAGAATAATTCAAAAATAATTATGAATGTTAATGAATAACTAAGAATAATTATGTTTACAAGTCCAATCAGAAATATGAACACAAATACTGAAAGCTTGTTATGGTGCTTAAGTTGGTTGGATCCTGGACTGAAAATTGAATAAAAATGTGATCGCGAGTCACATGCTGCTTCTAAAAGTTTGGAATGAAAACCTTGATGACTTTCGTGATGTGTTTAAATATATTATCGTTTAAAATATTCATAAGAAAACCGCAGTACATCAATCAAGCGTCCTTCTATCCACTCATCCTTCCGTCCATCCATCTATCCTTCCATCCTTCCATCCATCCATCCACTCATCCATCCACTCATCCTTCCATCCAATTTCTTTATATAAGGTATGAAGTAAGTCTTAAAGGCTATTGTTGATTTGCGATTCTTCACTTTTAAGAACTGAACAGTGGCTCTTGTTGCACTCGTCGTTCAATCGTTCTTCTGTCATTCATTCTCCGCTCTTCATGTTTCTGTTCATTTATCCACTTTATTTCTACCATCCTTCGTTCATCCATCCATACACCCACCCATCCTCACCAATATATACAATTGTAATTGAAATCCATCCACACAACCATCCATCCATTCATAGACCCATCCATCCATCCATCCATCTATCCATACGTACACTTATCCACCTATCCATCCCATTATCCATCCATCCTGCAGTCTCTGGAGTAACATGAAAACTTTCCAGGTCAACGAACATTATTCCCCTGACTCCTCCCCATTTCAAGCATTTCATGCAAGGAGGCAAGTTAATAATAATAACAACAAATATAAACTGTGACGTATTAGAGCATAAATTATGAAAATGAAAAATAATGATTATTATTATTATGGTGAAACCCTCGTCACAAGTAATATCGATTATGTAATTTGTGGATTAGCAATTAAATACGAAATGAAATGAATTTTAAAAATCCACCAATAATTATTTTTTAATTATTATTTAATTATGACTGATATAAAGTAATAATTTTGTGGTCGACGTTCTTTAATAATAATAATAATAAAGCTATCATATTGACCTCTTTAATGGACTTCATCGATCCAACGGATCTCATTACATTAAATTTTATTACATTTCATGTTTCATATCACCCAATCATTCCTTTATTCTTCATTTTTATCTTTCATTCATTTATTCCTTTCATAATCATCCATCCATCCATCCATCCATCCATCCATCCATCCATCCATCCATCCATCCATCCATCCATCTATCCACTCATCCATCTATCCATCCAACCATCCACTCATCCATCTATCCATCCATCCATCCATCCATCCATCCATCCACTCATCCATCTATCCAACCAACCATCCACTCATCCACCTCAATTTAATTAAACCTTTGTCTAATCTGGCCCTATTGAAGTTCGAACAATTTGTTGAGAAAAAACGAACAAAAGAACTGAAAAGAAGTGAGATGCTGAGGTTGGCGAGGGGCAGAAGTGCATCTCATCCAGCAAACACCATCAACATCCAAGCATCCATTCTTGGATTAATTTCGTCAGAATTTTCAATAAATCCGAGAGATTATAATAAAATTTGGATCAGCTTATTATTAATGAAAATAACAAGCATATTATTTTGCTTATCGACTAAGAAGAATATTTATCCTTCTGTCTACCCTTCCACCAATCCATCCAACCATCCATCCATCCATCCATCCATCCATCCAACCATCCATCCAACCATCCATCCATCCGTCCATCCAACCATCCATCCAACCATCCATCCAACCATCCATCCAACCATCCATCCGTCCGTCCATCCATCCATCATAAAAGATCCACGGGCTAAAAACTTGTCTCTTATCACTCAGGGATCTCAAAGATTAATTTTCTTTCACCTTTTAAAAATAAAAGTTATAAAGTTATAAAATTATTATAAAGTTATAAAAAAGGAAGTTGTGCACAATCTATCATTAGTCTTTCACGACTTTTTTGTCTCAACTTTTGAGCCTCGGAAAGAAAAATATAAATTGAATAACAAAATTAAATCTTTTAAATTTTCATTTATTTTTTGTTATCAAATATTTTCTTGTGTTGTCAATTCAGATTTTTTGCGATAAACTTAGTTTTTATTTTGTTTAATTTGAAAATAATATTTATTTTATTATATTGTGTTTGTAACCAACAATCACCAACCAACAATCAACAACCAACAATCACCAACCAACAATCAACAACCAGCAACCAACAATCAACAACAGTCAACAACCAACAACCATCAATCAACAATCAACAATTTATTCTCCGCTTTCATCTTTTAGAAATCTTTCTTCAATTTGTTGACAACATCCTGCGTGCTCATCAGTCGCCAGGTGTTCCACGTCGACGTGGACCTGGAAGAATATCGTGAATACTGACTTTCGAAATTTGTTAACTTTGAATTTCAATGTTTTATGACATATCATCACATCATTCCAGCTATGAATTAACAATGTGAAAGTATTTAACATTAATTATGGCTAATTATGTAATTAATTACAGATATAATTAATTATTGATGTAATTAATTACAGATATAATTAATTATATCTTCTTATATTAATTACAGATATTTATTGTAATGCTTAATGATTATTATTTATCAATAATATGCAATAAACTTGATGTTTATCGTGGATAATTTGAATAATTTTCAATATTCACAAAATCAGACGTCGAGAATTACAAATACAGGAATAACAGTTAAAAACACACGTCACGATATTGATTATTATTATTATTTAATAATTATTTAAAAATTGCTCACCTTGTTAATTGGTAGGCTGAAAGGAGTTGATGATGGTCAGTGACGTCATAATATTTCAAATGTAAACAAATGTTTTTGCTTTTCAAAAGAGTGGATTAGCTTGGTTTTTGAATGACAAAATGATGCTGCGTGTCACTGTCATTGCCAAAGAATCATCATCAACATCACCATCATCATCATCATCACCACCATAATCATCATCATCATCATTATCACCATCATCATCGTCATCGTCATCATCATCATCATCATCATCATCATCATCATCATCATCATCATCGTCATCGTTATCATTATCATCGTCGTCGTCATCATGATCACTCAAACCCACCGTAAAATGACAACAAAGACCTAAAACTCAGAAATGCCCTCAAACGTCGGAGACGTTGAGCGATAATGTCGAATGGTCGATAATAAAGGATTCTACGCGGCTACGCTTCGGATGCAATATCGTGTCCATGATTTATTGTTCTTGGGAGTTTCATCCTTCTAACCTGGACGAATGCCTTTGATTGACATTTACGCTCCACGATAATAAAGTCTTTGGAATATATTATTATTATTTTTTTTAAATTTTTACATTGTCACTTTAATGTATTTTGTGAAAAGGTAAATATTATATTTACCATGAATGGTAATAGTACTGGTAATCATTATTGTTATTATTACGCAACAATGTGATGATGTTGATTATTATAAATCTTATTATTGTTGTTATTATAAATCTCATTTTAAAAAATATGGTTCGTTGATATTATTAAAGTTGAACATTTAATAATAATAATAATAATGATAATAATAATAATAATGATGATAATGATAATGATGATAATGATAATGATGATGACGATGATGATGATGACGACGACGACGACGACGACGACGACAACAACAACAACAACAATAATAATAATAATAGTAATAATAATAATAATAATAATAATAACAACAACAACAATAATAATAATAATAATAATAATAATAATAATAATAATAAGCACGTTGTGTGTGCGTAACGATGTCCGTGAAAGCGTCGCATGGTCGTCATGGAGACGTTGAAGTGCTTCTAATTAAGGAAGGAATTCTTCTAAGACTCCTTCAACAATGAGCCAGGTTGTGATGATGATGATGATGGTGATGATGATGATGATGATGATGGTGGTGACGATTGTGATGATGATGATGACGACGACGACGATGACGATGATGATAATTATGATTTTGATGTCAGATTGATGATACCAACTACGTCGACAATAACCTTTAAGGACATCATCATCACCATCATCATCGTCGCCATCAGCATCGTCATCGTCGCTCGTCATCATCATCGCCATCATCATCATCATCATCATCATCATCGTCGTCGTCGTCTGCATCTTCTTTAAATTTTAACGCCGAGAATAAATTTCACGCTATGTTGCATTCGGCTTCCTGACGCTGGAAGCTTGGGCTTCATATTTTTTTCAGTGCGGAAGTCACGTGACCTCGTAGGACGTTTCCTTTTGACAGGCACATGGTTGACTTGTGTCCATGACGTGACGATCAGTTAATTAATTAATAATATTAATTATAAAAATAATAATAATAATTATGACAATAATAATAATGTCGATAGTAATAATAATATTAATAATAATAATAATAGTCATTTGCAAAAGCAGCTCATTAACAGGCCGAGAATATTAATGTATCAAGCATGAATAATGAATGAGCTGTATGAATAATTAGGCCAATCTACCAATCAAATTCGTCATCATCCGGGCCATCCCATTTGCTGATGCGAGATGGCTCCTCCTAACGATGATTTATTTCGAGAATAATTATCATAATGATTATCATAATTTATGAGTGGAACTTTGTGTCCATGTGCATGAACATCTGTTCCAATTTTAAGTCGAATTTCCGTTCATTAATAACGGGAGACCACGTGACTGCCCAATCTGCGTCATCGTTCGTCATCTTAAGTCGAATTAGTATCCCACACTTTTGTTGTTTTTCCAACGACCGACGTCGTCATCATCACCGTCATAATCATCATCATCGTCATCATCGTTATCATAATCATCATCACCGTCATAATCATCATCGTCATCATCATCATCGTCATCATCATCCGTAAGCAGAGCTAAGTGCTANCAAAATAACAGTCATAAATAAATGTCCAATCTATAAGAACATCTTTCTGACCTTTTAAAGGTCAATAAACATTGAAACAAAAAAGAAACAAAACAAAACTTACAAAACGTTGGGAGCATTATTGGTACAACAACATCAACAACAACAACACCAACAACAACAACACCAACAACAACATCAGCAACAACAGCAGCAGCAGCAACTACGTTGACGACAATTAATTCGATTTTCGTCGCATTGAAAATTCAAGCACGTCAATCCAATTCGATTTGGAGGCTTTCCAATTCTCCAATGACGTTTCCATGCCAACCGACACTCCGCGTGGAGCAGGAGCGATGGATGAGAGTGGTGAGATGTTGAGAAGGTGAGGGGAGTGGTGAGATGGTGAGGAATGAGGTTGACGATGGTGGTAGTAGGCTTTAATAATGTCCTCAGCGTTACTTGATGAGTAGGACAACAAGGAAGACAACAAACAACAAAACAAAAGTTCATAATGTGTGATAGATTTTGGTCACATCAGATTTCGACGGTTTTTAAAAATCCACAGGTATGTCAGCTCCACACTGGCAGTATTGCTAAGCATGGAACTCAACTCCAGGTTGTATCCATGGTCCTAGCAGCTTTTGCCAAGGCGTCCACTTGCTCATTTCCAGGAATTCCAACGTGGGCAGGTACCCAGACCAGTTTTGCTTATTTGCCTTTTTCTTGAAGCTCTGAAATAGTGGAAAGAATTCTGTAAACATTCTCTAAATGGGGTCGTTATAGGCATTGTTTCTTTCTTCCAAGTTCATCAGAGAACTCAGGGAGTTAGTAAAATTGACGATGTTAAGGGCCTCCCCCTGGTAGGATTCCTTCACGTGCGGCAGTCCCTTTGCCCTCTTCGAAGGATTCCTTGGTTCTGGTTCTCCTGAATTCATAAAAGATGCCGGCGGTCTTCCCAAACAGCTTTTGGAGCAGGTAGCTGCTGGGTCTGGTAGCCTGCAGAATGCTTGCTGAGACGTAATCCGTTTTCTCCTCTAGGTCTTCCGACGGTAGTTCCTGGTGAATTAATTAATAATTAATTAAAATATAATCCCTATTAATTAACTTTTCAGTTATTCCTAAATCAAATATTAAATAATAATATTAAACTTCTTGTTAATGATATTTTTATTATTATTATTATTATTATTGTTGTTGTTGTTGTTGATGTTTTGTTTGTTGTTGTGGTTATTATTATTATCATTATTAATCCATGATAAAGAAATTTTATTCGGCCTCTCAAGGCTCGTATCAGGATGACACTGAAAATGGAAAGGTCAGAAATTTATGACATCATCAGGAAGAGTGGCGGTGGATGTTTTCTATCTGATGATCAACAACCGGAAGCCAACCCACTCACCCCCTGAACCCGGGTGGCTGTCCCCTCAAATGCCCCTCAAGAAATTTATTGGGGTCCCAACAAATACCCAACAAATACCCCTCCTCCCCTTAAACTGGGAATGTAGCCTCATTAGTGACCCCTCATTAGTGACCCCATTAGCTAGGGTCATTCGAGCTGCTCGGCCTTGTGCTAATCTCAAGTGTAATGTTATTATTGGGTCATCAAGTGTTTACAACTTGCAAATAATGGAGTTTATTTCATTCGGAAAGAATAATTAAATGAGATCCAGAAATGTAAGATTGTCTCAACAGGTCAACCTGAGGACGTAACTTATTAGGTCAGTTGTTTCTGAATCGGCTCCTGATTGATGCACCTGTATTGGAATCATGTGTCGATAGGTGGAGCTGATAGATAGGATAATAACCAACAATTATATCATATATTATTATGTTAAAATAATAATAATAATAATAATAATAAAGCTAGTATACTAATAATAATAATAACCATCGTCATCATTATCATAATCATCATCATCATCATCACCATCCACTTCACAATGAAATTACTCAAGCCTTATTAGGGAGTAACACGCCAGGAATTAGTTCTCGTGTAATTTGCGGGTATTGTTCTGCATTTCATAAGGAGTGGTTGTTGTTGTTGCTGTTGTTGTTGATGTTGCTGTTGTTGCTGCTGCTGCTGTTGTTGTTGTTGTTGTTGTTGCTGTTGCTGTTGTTGTTGTTGTTGCTGCTGCTGTTGTTGTTGTTGTTTCTGAGATACAAATGTCGTTGCATCAGTTGTTAACTCTAACCTATCACTGTTAATTCAATTTGTTAAGATTCGGCTTTGAAATGAAGAAGTTGAAGTTGAAAGTCGTCCTCAACAATTGTTTGCTTCCGGGGAGGAGATGCGAATTGACGAGGAATGTTTCATTTAACCGTCGCTGAGAATTTCTTTGAGGATTCCTCGTTAACTTTCAAATAAGTTTCGTTTGTCTTGAACAAATGCATTGTTATCAATTAAAATTACATCGTTATCGCTATCGCCATCGTCATTGTCGTCATCATCATCATCGTCGTCGTCGTCATCATCATCATCACAATCGGCATTGTCATCATCATCATCATCATCATCATCATCGTCATCATTAATACTGCTTTATCATTCATTTACCATAATAATTAATAATATTAATATACCAATATAATAATTGTCAATATTAATATAATAATAATAAAATGTATATCTTTCTTGGAGCTTAAAGGCCCTGAAAGGCTATGAATTTTCTTTCAACAAAGCAACGTGATTGATGGATAAGTAGCCACGATCAACTTTGTTGAGTCAAACTTCAAACTCAAACCGACAACTCCCGAGTTCAAATCCTGGAATGAACAGCTGTTGTTGGGCAATTAGGCTTCTAATGTTTCTTGTTAGAGGCACATAAAAGAAGCTCTTTGTCGGACATCAATACTACGCCGTGAATTGTTGCTGCAGTAAATTCATTGTTGTCGAACGTGTTGAGAGAATTGTTGGAAGTGAAGAATGAATTGTTGTGCATGTTGTGGCTGTGGAAACGGTTCTTGTTTCTGAGACTATTAGTGTTGTTGAATTGCCCAATGTTGTTGAGGTGCATTTTAGTTGCAGATGTTGTAGTAAAAATGCTAGAGTTGTTTGAATAGTTGTTGTTGTAGTTTCTGTAGCAGTTGTTGTGGTTCATTTAATGGTCGCTATTTTGACAGATCTCATCACAATAAACTTGGAGCATTTGTTGCCAATTGAGCTGACCGAATTAAGAAAATACGTTTTAAGGAGATCCTGAGCTGCAATGACTTTGCTTCAGCGTTCCTTTAAATTCCTACATTTTTTCTCATTTGATATCATAATAGATTAATTATTTTTAATGATAATTATGTCGTTGCAATTGAGACAATCAGGACTTGAAACTTTCAAACTTCTTTCCAGCTATCCATCTATCCCTCCATCCATCTATCATTCAATTAAATCCATCCATCCATCCATCCATCCATCTATCCACCTATCCATCCATCCATTCATCAAACCATCCACCCATTCCTCCGTACTTACATATATATTGAATCCTTGAACGAAAATATAAAATCACATTTTCACTCCAGGAAATCGAAAAGTAATTTATTAACCTTAATAATGTCGAATTTTAGAAACGCAAAAGATTTCTCATAAAAAACTTTAGACTTTTAATTTTGCGAAAAATTTTTAAAATAACGAGAATTCATCCGTTAATTATGTCTCAGAAAAGGCGAATAATTATTAAATTTGTAAAATAACGTTATTTTTAACTAATTCTGAAAAATGAATCGACAGAATATTGTTTGCAATAATTGGAGGCCGTAAATTATCTTCACGAAAAGCAGGTAAAACTTCAAAGTTAAAATTGCAAAGTTTGTTATTATTTTTAGAATTTCGTGATATTTCGTAAATAATTGGAAAAACCTATTTTTCCCATTGCATCATCCTATCGCCATCATCGTTGTCGTCATCACCACCACCATCATCGTGAGGTCATCGTCGTTGTTGTCGTCATCATCATCATCGCCTACATCGTCCTCGTCATCATCAACATCGTCATCAACATCACCATCAACATTAGCGTCACAGCGATATAGCTTCATGTAAGGCACAAAACAAGGTCACATGATCAAGGCTAAGTCATTAAATTAGCAACAAAAACGTCCAAGCTATGAATGGGCGATAATCCGAGCAGTTGTGGGATTATGTGGATGTGAGTGTGAATGTGAATGTGGATATGAATGTGGATGTGAATGTGGATGTGAATTCTCAGAAAACCGGTGACGAACGAAATGGAGCCAACCACGATACGAGAACAACAAATTCTTATTTCTTTGCTCCTGGTTGCTTAGCAACTGCGAATGTCCCTGCTCCGTAAATATGGCTGCTTGCCTCGTTATACTTTTAGTGGCGGATTATTGTTATATTATTGTTGCCTTGAATTGCATAAATATAAATATAAATATAATATATATATATATAATATAATATATATATATATATATATATATTTTTAAATAAATTATAACAATTTGTTTGTATAAGTTAAATGGTAATTTTGATAATGCATGTGTCTGTTTGCATTGTTTATTGATTAGTATTATAATAATAATTAACAGACATGTTATTATTATTTATTTATGTTGATATTATTATTATTATTGTTGTTATTATTATTGTTATTATTATAAATTACATTAAATTTATTGTTATTTGTTATATTGTTAAAAAAAATTATACTGATATAATAATAATTATCATTATCATTTATTTTATTATTGTTATTACTCTGAACATTCACTGAATATCTGTTAACTGTAATAACGTTCTTTATTTGATATTTTGTTTGACATCGAAGCAAATGTCATCGTCAATGTCACCTGGTGTAATGTCACTAAATACAACGTGGTGTAATGTGAAGAAGCACAAGAATGCAAGCTATTTAAATATGACGTAATCATGACATTAACTTTTCAATTGCATGTTCCTCGCAATCCGTAATCACTGTAAACATTACTTTGTGGCCACACAAAAGTAATTACCTTCATTGGGTTGTGTTGTAATGTAATTGTAATGCACATTTTAGGCCTCAGTGATGGTCTGATAAATTCAACTTTCCATATCTCAAGCATTCGTAGGTGGATGAGTGGATGAATAGATGGATGGATGGATGGGTGGATGGATGGATGGATGGATGATTGGATGGATTGATGGATGGATGGGTGGGTGGGTGGTTGGGTGGATGAATGAATGGATGAACTAATAGATGGAGGGATGGGTGGTTAGCTAAATTGATTAGTACAATGGAAGCCCTAGGAATAGTTAATGATTTGAAGTACATGGATGGATTTTAAAAGGAATACCGTTCAGAAGATTTTTACGGTCCCTTGGTGGTCGTAGGTTTCAGTGGAATGTCGTTGAATTGTCGATATTTCAATGCTGGTGGTGATGGTGATGATGATGACGACGACGATGATGATGATGACGATGATGAAGAAGATGACGACGACGACGATGATGATGATGATGACGACGACACTGATGGTACCAATGTAGATCATAATGATTCACTTCCAATGGTGATAACAATGGTGATAACAATGATCTCTTCCAAGGCCTCTCCAGGTAGTTACAGGTTGACTTGATCGACAACATCTGTCGTGAATGTTGTGTCAGTCGAACACGTCTGCGTAGAGTTTCAATTGAAAATAAAACTGAATTCACGTGAAAATGAGTTTTTTCAAATTCAATTTGTTCGGATATTTTGGTCGTTATGAAGAGTTCATCAACCGTTAAAGCCTGCCTTTCTCCTTTTATTCGATGGAAAATATATTTATATTAAATAATATTTATATTAAGTTATGTTTTAATATTAAAATAAATGTATAAATGTATTTATGTATAAATAAAGATATTACATTTTATTATTGTGTAAAATTATTAATTTAGTAATTATTATTAAAAATGGTTTTAGAACCAACACGAACAAAGTTAACTTATGAAAGTATTAACTCGTTAACTTAAAAACGTATGAACTCGTGAACGTCTGAACTTATGCACTTGCTCACGAACGCACGAACCCCACTCAGGAAGCAAGCAAACGTAAAGGTTGTTTGCCTTATCGATGTTCAGGGGATATTGGCTCGCACCATTCCAATGTTTTTGCAGAAGAAATAATAAATATTTATAACAGTTATAAATTATTGACAAATATTTCTCGAATGATATTATAGTTTCAATTATAATAATGAATAGGAATAAAGTTGTGTTTCTTGATGAAATTGTGATGTTTGAATAATTCTGCGCCACATGATTTTGTGATTCGCATGAATTTACATCGACGATGGTCGTATTTTCGTGTCTTCGAAGAAGTCCTTAACACCAGTTGGAAAACGTAAAAAAATACATTACAATGTTATTTCGAGAAATTAAGTATTCCACAATGCCACAATTTTTAACAATAAATAATAATTTATACATTCATAAATGTCACGGTCGCATAATTTTTAAATACCCCTATAATAATATAACACCATAAAAATATGTCTGCATCGAAACAGCCAATCACAAACGACTTTTAGTATTTGTTATTAATTAATGAGAAGCAGTCAAAAGTCTTAAAAGCAGTTCAGGTGAGATGGTGAGGATCGAGGTGAAGCGACGTCACCATGGTGATGGATGTGGCATTTCTGGATAAGTGTCTCTCAGAGTGTCGTAAGTCTTCAATCAATTAAGCCGAGGTCGTCATCATCGTCATCGTCATCGTCATCATCATCATCATCATCGTAGCCCACACATCCCACTATCCTTCAACCTCTTTATCCACCCATCCTCCCCTACATCCACCTATCCACCCATCCTCCCCTACATCCACCTATCCACCCCTACATCTAGTCATCCATCTTACATCCACCCTACATCCACCCTACATCCACCNGTTATCATCATCACCATCATCGTAGCCCACACATCCCACTATCCTTCAACCTCTTTATCCACCCATCCTCCCCTACATCCACCTATCCACCCCTACATCTAGTCATCCATCTTACATCCACCCTACATCCACCCTACATCCACCCCTACATCCACCCCTACATCCACCCCTACATCCACCCCTACATCCACCCTTACATCCACCTTACATCCACCCTACATCTACCCTACATCCACCCATCCACCCTACATCTACCCTACATCCACCCATCCACCCTACATCCACCCTATATCCACCCCTACATCTACCCCTACATCCACCCCTACATCCACCCCTATATCCACCCTTACATCCACCCTTACATCCACCCTTACACCCACCCATCCACCCCTACATCCACCCATCCACCGATCCGCTCAATCGCTGCGGACGCCTCAGCGTCCACTCAAACAAATCTTGATTTCCGCTTGGAGAGCCAATCAAAGGTCAAAGAAATCTCGAAAGCCTTCGAGTGTTGTGAGGGCAAAAAAAACATAAAAATCAAAAGGGCATCTTTTTATTATTATTATTATTGTTGTTGTTGTTGTTGTTATTATTATTTGTTGTTGTTCATGTTGTACTTGTGTTCTTGTTGTCTCAATTGCCGTGCAGGTTGGCCGAATGGGTTGAGTTCCTGCATGCGGTCGAAATAGCAACAGTCGTAATGTGTCGTGTTCGCAACCCAGCCTGCACCGCCAGGGAGCGACCTCGGTCAGGGGCGCTATATAAATGGTAGTTCGATTAAAAAGTACCTTCACATCCCATTCGGATACATAAGGCACTCAAAAGATCGGCTAAATACAAAATGTCTGATGGTACTATTGTAGTGAGAGCAATTAATAACTTTTAATATTTAAATTGAAAAATAGAAATGTAGCGCAATGTTTTGTAATGTTATGTAGTGAAATTAAATAGTTATAGAAACTCTTGCGAGGATTTGAACTCCTGACGGAGCCGCACCAAAGAGAAGGCCTTAACCAATCTGCCTAACGACCGGGCAGCAGTATGGCCGAATGGGTAGTGGACGGCGATAATGGCAACGTTCATAATGTTCGCAGCTCCGCCAGGGTTCACCCTCGGATAGGAGCGCTATACAAATGCTGGAGCGATTACAAAATGCCTTCACATCCCTGCGGAAGTGTTAATATTAGAACTTACAATATTAAATGTAAATTGAACGGAAACCATCTCATCTTAATTATTACAAATTATTAATTATTGCATTACAACCCAATTACGTTGGGATTTTTTATTTTATTACAATTACAATTACAATTACCCCAATCACATTCCTGTGGAATCATTCGATATAATTTCATGACAACGAAAATTCATGGCGCGAAAATTATTAATAATAATATAACATTCATAATACTAATAACAACATAATAATGAAATAATAATAATAATAATAACATAATAATAAAATAATAATAATAATAACATAATAATAATAACATAATAATATAATAATAATAATAATAAAATAATAATAATAATAATAATAATAATAATTTAACATTCAAGATGGAAATAACGTCAGAATCAACGAAGGTAATTATATTCATCAAATGAAGCGTGAAAAAAAAAAGAAAAATCGTAAACATCCTTTTCTCAGTTTTAATCATGTGATTTTTTAAACATTTAATTCACATTAAAATCCACACATTAAAATTCAATTCATTTTATCCAATATAATAACTAAACATTTAAATTTATTTTTTTTTAAATAGTGTCTAAATGCCATTTCTTTTCCATGCCATTATTCGAACGTGTGATGTTTTAATTCCAATATCTTGTTGGATTTAAATTTTTAATATTTTTATTTGAATTATTATTATTATTATAATAATTATTATTATTTTCTTAATTAATCAATTACTAATTATTCAATCAAAAGATAATATCAAACATTTGGTAAGATTCCATCCATTGAATCTCATTTAAATAATTTATATATTACAATCGAGGATTTAATGCAAGCACCCTAGATATTATTATTATTATTATTATTATTACTTATTATTGTTATTGTTGTTGTTATTATTATAATTATATTTTTTTATTATTATAAAATATATCATTCTCATTTTCAATTTTACTCCACCATGTATTTAAAACAATAACAACTAATTTGCTCAAGGACGAAAAAAAAACAAAATTTCGTGACAAACAAAGGGTCAGCCAAAGATCATAAATAAACATGCACTTCCCGTCAGAGGACTCCCGCTAGGAACATAGACAAAAAAATAATTCTTCTTTTCAGTTCTTTGCATCGACGCTATTTACCCATTTGACATCGGCGAACGTAAGTCTTTCAGGGCTCCTGGTGGCACAAGGAAGGGCGTTTTATTGGCTGGTTATTTATGGAGCCGCAGTTCAATGAATGAAGGTTGTACCTCACATGGTAGCAGCACCAGAGGCAATATCATTATCATCACCATCCAAATCGCCGTCATCGTCATCATCATCGTCGTCATCATCGTCATCATCATGCTCCTCCTAACACATCTCCATAATTAAAAGATCAGATGGCTCGAAATCACGCAAACAAGGATTTGTTCAACAATTAATCACCTCATTCACTCATCCTTTCATTCACTCAGTGGTTATTATAATGTTATTATTATTATTATTTTTAATAATAAACATGAACATTTGTTTTGAATCGGTTATCCAGTGAGTTATATTTAAATTGCTCAAATAATTACAAAGAATTAATCACAAACATCGTAAAAGCTTTACAAACTTCAGCCCACATTGAGGTGTGAATGTCATTGTGAGGGATGTCATTCCAGACATACTTCAGTTACAAATTCGAGGGTTCCTGTGATCATAATTATTAAAATTTTTATAATTATTATAATTATTGATCATGGAAGCAAAAATAAATTCCATCTAAAAGGGGGCGAAACATTATATTTGTCAAAATTAAATTAAATTATTTCATTAATTAAAATTTACTTTAATAAAACAGTATTACAAGATGATGATGATGATGATGATGATGATGATGACGACGACGACGACGACGATGATGATGATGATTGTCTTTAAGCGTTGAGATAGCATCTACTTCCTGTCTATCCATTTCGTGATCAAAATTGGATAACAATCTCACGATTAGCAACAAGATAATTATAATATTATTATTATATAATTGTGCAAGTATATTTATGAATGTCGTCATAATTCATTTTAGCACGACGTAAATTCAACGGCATTTTAATAGAAACAGAAAAAATAAAGTGATTTTTATTTCAATATTCTTCTTTTCAATTCACAAATTCAAATATTATTTAAATATTATTTAAAATATTTATTCACACATTCATTTACTCGTGACGATTCATTAAATTATGATTTTATTTGAGAGTTTTGACATTGATTGTTTACATATTAAGGGTATAAATTATGTAGTATTAATAATTATTGATTATATATTATTAATTATAGTTATTATAGTAATTAAAATAAACTGCTTTCAAATAACTTATTGTAAGTTTAAAAACGGTTTAAACAAATTAATCATCATTACATCGTAATAATAATTATTACCATGGAAATTACAATAAATGAAAACCCGACAAAATAATAAATGTTTTTCTCAAATCATCACAGCAGGTTGCAATGCTTCTATCCAAGTTCTCTAAAACCCAACTTCCGCAGTTCGTCTGAATCTCGTGAAGGAAATCTGGTCTGGCATGGCTGGTCACCTGAGCATCGCTCGGTCCTCTTATCGCTCATGTCGAGTCACGTGAGCATTCATTTCCCGCCCGACATGCGCCGTCGCTCGTTGTTTCCGCTGGAAAACGTGCCAGGTGCGCTCGGTTACCGTGGCAGCGTTCATGGTCGTTATGCGATACTTTTCCTGTTGGTCTCCGCCGTAGAAGGTAAGTTATCCTGATAGTGATGTTGAACATACTGTAATAACGTAACAAGAACAACGACGACAACATTGTTAATAATATTAACTTTATCAACAATAATAAATTCATTCATCCTGCAATCAGCAAACTCAACTCAGACTGATTATTTCAGCCCATTACATTCCCTCTGTCCCCGAAATCCTGGAGCACCCCAGCGACACTTACGTGGCGCCAAACGAGTCTGCCATCTTACACTGCCGCACATCCGGTAGACCGCCACCTGCCATAAAGTGGTTCAAGAATGGAAGCCCGCACGACGTCATGAGCGTCAGCGACGACACGCTAAAAATGGCGGCAGAGTTTCAGAACCACTTCGTCGCCAGGAAGCGCAACGCACTCAAAAGAAATTCTGCGCTACAGTTTCCAGACGGAAGTCTCTTTTTCACGAAAGTTCGCGCCGAAAACGACGCCAGCGGCAGTGACGTCGGCTACTACCACTGCTCTGCTACCAATCCGTCCACCAATCAGACTTCTTACAGTGACTCTGCTTACTTAGGATTGGCCGGTGAGTTTTTGATTCTTCACATTTAGACGTTTAATCTATAAATTTGAAATTTATCATCCAAATGGAAATTATTGATTGTTTCACATTCATAGGTTTAAACTGTTTATAATACAAAACAAAGTGCGTGTGTATGTCTGTCTGTCCCAAGAACTCCTCCCAAACGGTGAACGATAGCGACTTGAAATTTGCACGCGTCATTCTCTGCCATTCTTGGGCAAACTTTCAAGTTTTCCAACTTTAATCTTTTCCTAAATCGCATACGAGCTTTAAACTCGAGAGCTTTTGAAATAACGCGGCATTTTGCTCTCGCATGGTCTGATGTTTGAGATTTCGCCTCTCGCCATGGCAGCACGGGTTCGAATCCCGTTGCGGGAGAATCTTCCTAACCACCCAGTTCCTTGAGGGCTGAATTTGAAGGACGTAAATAATAAAATTAATTATAATTGATAGAAATTGTATAAGACTGACGAAACTAATATAAAAGCTAGTAAATTATAAAATCATCATCATCGTAATCTGGTGATAGCGACATTAATCATCAATATTCAAAAGGAGCAGTTGAAATTCTTTGACAAGTGCCACGCAACGTTGAGATCGTCATCATCATCGTCGTCGTGGCGACCGTCATCATCATCATCATCATCATCATCATCACCGTCACAACAATCATTACCAAATTAATATTACCATACAAATTCACAATGCATACATAAATCTTTAAACC
>MPNW01001382.1:3219-29019 GCA_011800805.1 Hirudo medicinalis
TTATTATTATTATTATTATTGCTATCATCTTATGATTAAAATCACAATAAATCATAAACACCATTACGAAAGCTGCATAATATAAAGTTGAATAATTACTTTATTTTAATATTTAAACCGTGACAAATCATCCACGCATTTATTATTCACGGTGCCACAAACAAAAATAGAAAAAAAAAAACTATATAGTAAAAGCGATCCTTTGTGAAATTATGACGATAATTATTCCGAAATTATTTTAAATAATTATAAGCACGTGGTGACCTTGGAAACTCAACTGTTACGATCTGTTGATGTTTTCAATGCTCCAGCATAAGAGGAATATCTGTTCATAAATAATAATAATAATAATAATAATAACAATAATAATAATAATAATAATAATAATAATAATAATAATAATAACAGCAACAACAACAATAATAATTACTTGTTTTGTCTGAGGCTAAAAGACAAAAAATTCATTAATGTTATTAGATATCTAAAAAAAGCAACTAAATGAACTTTTTTTTATTATAAATTCACATAAATTTAATAAAGTATTTAAACATTATTCTCGCATACGTTCTTCGATCTGTCATTCCCTTTTGCAGTGGATTCCTGTTCCCGCTTGGCCTTCTTCTTGGCTCTTCGTTTCTGGTTCTTTGTCTTGTCCTTGTTGTACTTTGCTGCATAAAAATAAACACCATTAATGATTTAAAGGCACACCTGTCGGACGACTCGTTAACAGGTCGGTTGCCGACGAGTTTAAAACGTACGATCCTAATTCGTTTGAATCTAATTACCACGTAAAGTACCAAAACTAGGTGATGCGACTCGTGCATGTCGATTGAAATCAGCGCATGTCGATTGAAATCAGTGCATGTCGATTGAAATCAGTGCATGTCGATTGAAATCAGTGCATGTCGATTGAAATCAGTGCATGTCGGTTGAAATCAGTGCGTGTCGATTGAAATCTGTGCATGTCGATTGAAATCAGTGCATGTCGATTGAAATCCGTGTTCCACGAGAATTAAACGATTGAATGCAATCGAGCGGTAGAATCGCCGTTCAACTCACCGAGCTGGTACTTGTCGAACTCTGGAAACTTCATCGCCATCACCCTCCTCAGGGAAGTAGGAAGGACCGACTTATCTCCCCTGCCCAAGGACTTCGGGAAAAGAGAAATTTTTTCAAAACTTTTGAACTTGTTTTGTTTTCAAAAAGCTACTTTGCCACTGCCATGTTCACAGTAATCACACAATGCATCAGCATGACAGCAAATACATTTTTCCAAATGCTTTTTCCGCTTTTGCACTTCTTCTGCCATCCATTCATTCGACCATCTGCTCGCCCGTCCGACCTACCGCTCGGCCATCCACCCATCCACCCTCATCCACCGCTGGACCCCACCGTAAATCCGTCCCCCAAAAGCATACCAGCACAAACTCGGCAATTTCTATCCAATCCGAGGGGAGTATGACGACGGACGAGTAGTACTTGGGCAGGAACAACTTGCACCGGTCATTGGTGGCTGCAAATGCCACGAGGAAGTTCGAGGTCGACCTGACGTTCAGGTGCTTCCTGCCGTAGAGGCTCAACTGCGAATGGTGATTATGATGATGATGATGATGATGACAATGTTTAACATTATTATGGTGGTGACTGTGATGGTGATGATGATAGTGGTGATGTTGATGATGATGGTGGCATTAACTGACTGAAATCTGGTAACAATTGAAGTGTAATATAAAGAGAATAGAGAATTTTTGAAAATAAAAAAACAAGTTTGCAATGTTGAGTTAAATAAAGGAGGGCAAAAAGTCACTTCATCAATTTGTAAAATCAGTAGTGACCTTGAGAACAAACTCGGGGTCGGCCTGGGAAAGGCCATCCAGGTGCTTGAGGAAAACATCTCGGAGTTCGAGGTCCTTCTTCCTGAAGTCCTGTGGATCGACCAGGGTTTGATTGAACAGGTTGAGGATGGACTTCTGTCAAATTTAATGCCAAAGTGAGTTTTCAAAAACAAAGCAATAAGACTTTCAAGTTTAAGCTGAAGTCGACTGCAGTGATTCATTTCAGTGGAGTGATTTCTGTACGAGTTATGAAGTTATGAAGTTATGAAGTTGTGAAGTTATGAAAAGCATTTTATGAATCTGATGCAAGTAATCTTAAGTGTCAAATAAGTTGCAGGTTGTCGAGATTGACAAAACTGTGACTTTAAATAATGAAGCAGCAGGTTGTCGAGATTAACAAAACTGTGACTTTAAATAATGAAGCAGCAGAGCAATGTTTTAATCTCCTGAACGCAATTCTCCAAAACAGACTCGTTTAATCGAGTGTAACTTTAACTTTTAAATTTAAAAATTTTTTTTTAATTTATTTTTATTTTATTTTTTTTTTGAGTAATTTGAGTATTCAACCAAGCATCGCAATAATAAACACCAAATTTGAAACTTAATTAAACACCAATTCAACTCAACTCGGCATAAATGTGCTAAAATACATCCAAAAAGCAATCAAAATCACCTTGCACTGAGAGGCTTCATCCGATTCATTGTGAACGGAACCCAACCCGAAGTCACACTCCCATTTTTCTTCCACCTCCATCTTTTTGAACGTGTTGTCGTAACTGATCTCAGAATAAATCTTCTCTTTCGAAGCATCATCACCGTCCACAATAGCTTTGCTTTCAAAGAGAGGATCAGCTTTTTTGGCTAAAGTCCTCTTCAAAGGTTTTTCAACTTCTTTCAAAGCCTTTGACTGTTTTGTGGTCACTGTGGTCTCAATGTTTTTCACCTTTTTGACTGGAGGAGCGCCTCTTTGACTCAATCCTCCCCTTTTGCTGGCAGAAAAACTTACAGTAGAAAACGTTCCAAGTGTTTTGGCAGAGTTGAGAAGGTCCTGGTGTTTCTTGAGCAAACTATCTGTAGTTGAGGACCTGACAGGGTAAGCTGTCATAGAAAGGCAGGAGGGTAAAATAGATGCACCCTGCAACACCCTAGACTGCAGCCTGAGAGGGTCCATCTGAACTGGAAGTTTGGTTTTGCACTCAAAGCGACTCATGATTCTCTCCAATTCGCCGACAATTCAGGTGGAGAAATAACGTTTTATCGAGCTTTAAAATAAAGATATATTGCCGACAAATTACATCACACGCAGCCAAGTCGCACCAAAACACTAAAGCCCAACTCGAGAGTCTACTTGCAATGCGTTGTGCAACAGTTTCTAAATTTAGGTATACCTGCTTCTTAAGTCTGAAAGGGTCAATTACTATGAATTAATTTATTTGTGTAAAATATGCTGATGTTATTTAAAGTGATTAATTGCAGTTTGTAAGTAATTTTTATTTAGCAAATTAGCGCTTATAAAGTCGCAAAATTAAAATTGTCAAACTAAATTTGTTATCAAGCATGAAGATGTTCAATTTGTAAATTATTATGGAAAATATTAATTCATGTGTTACGAATTAATAATTCAAAATTTAAATTCATAAAAATATAAACCTTTAAATATTATATGGTCAAACACCGTAATATATATCAAGCAAAACTAATTTTTTAAAGGAAGTCAATATCCTAGAATAAAAACATGACTTTGAGTAATTTGAACTCATAAATTGTACTTTCATCAAGTGAAATTTATCAAACTATTTTTAAATTATTTAATTGATTTGTTAATTATTGAATTATTGAATTATTGAATTTGTTAATAAATAATGACAACAACAAAAAATTTTGCGTTTTTTTTTTATTTTGCGCATCCATCGAAAGTATTCGAGCTCTAGGAAATTCCAATAGATTTAATAAACTTATAAAATAGTGTGCAGCGCTGTCCAACCAACCGGTCGGTTGTGGCCCTCAGGCCGATTTAATGGTGGTTGGCACTGAATGAATGGGTCTGGAACCCGAACAATCTAAATTTAGAACAACCAGCCATCACGAAAATTCCTAAGAATCTGCAACCAGAATGGATTAATATTGGTCTGGAGACGTGCATTTATTCGACAATAATCGTTGGCTAATTTATAGTATGTAATATAATAATAATTTTTTTTCATCATCATCCCCGTCCCCATCCCCATTCCCGTCCCCATTCCCGTTCCCGTCCCCATTCCCGTTCCCGTCCCCATTCCCGTTTCCGTCCCCATCCCATCCCCATTCCCGTTCCCATCCCCGTTCCCGTTCCCGTCCCCGTTCCCGTTTCCGTCCCCGTTCCCGTTTCCGTCCCCATCCCCGTTCCCGTCCCCGTACCCGTCCCCATTCCCGTTTCCGTCCCCATCTCATCCCCGTCCCCATCCCCATCCTCATACCATCCCCATCCCAATCATTTATGAATATTCAGCAGCCTCATTAGACTATTTTAAAATAGTCACCACCCTATTGGTTATTGACGACTCCCTAAAAATGTTTACAAACACATTACTATTAATAGCAGTAATTAAATATTCACGACCATCACTTAGTATTGATTAGCCTCTAATTAACTAGTTGAATATTAAGCAGCTCCAACCTCTAATGATAAGAAGTCATCCAGTTCATTTAAGGTATCATTCCCGAGCCCCACGAGTTCATACCCGACGGATCCGTTTCGACCTTCATCTGGATCGAGGGCAAAGGGCAACTGGAGGAGCTGACCTTTCCTGGAATTGCTGGAAAGGAAAGTCCTGCTCTCGTTCGACGGAAAAGCAGGGGCATGGTCATTAACATCCAACAATGTGATGTTGATTCCGATGACTTGGAAGTACTCTACAGGTGTTACCTGTTGAGGGGTTTTTAAATGGCAGCATGTAATGACATAACGTAACACAAATGTCATAACGTTGCAATAGTCATGGTCTAGGTGTGACCATTGAAGTGACACATTCACATTGGTAAATACTGTTTTTTGTTTATAAACCTGGCATTGCATTAAAGGAGCTTTGTTCAAAATCAATGCAACAACTTTCTCGACCTGAACATCCAATTGAGAGGAACAGAGTTCAAGTCCTGGGCAGAGTCGATCGCGATCCAAAGATCTCATCGTTGCCAGCTCTCCAGTTGTTTCGTTGATTTTGAAGTTCTCCTCAGAAAGCTTACTGCCGTTACCACTACTAGCTACGGTCGCAGTTGAAGCTGACGACTTGATCTGGAATCTCAAGAGGTGCTTATTGGCTCTAGTCTTATTGTCCGGTGCCAATGTTAAAGCTAACTCCTTGACGTTGCAGACGATGGTTCCTGGGGGTGACTTCTCGACTACCACGACGTCTTGTCGCCACTGGTGGTTGATGTCGCTCAGAACAAATCTTGGAATCAAACAAACGAGAAGGGTAACAAGTATGTCCACAAAGGTCATGGTCATTGAACTTTGGCCTTCATTTGCGGACGACTACACGAGCAGCATCGATCCCAAGAGAGACCTATGAGGGCGGGAGAAACATCTGATGATTAATATTAATGAGGACATTATTATAATTAGCGTCATATTATGACTATAATATTATACAATAATTATTATTATCATTATTATTATTATTATCATTATCGTTATTGTTATTATTATTATTATTAATACTGCTTTTATTATGATCATTATTAGTGTCACCTTATTAATACAATACATTTGAATTACTTCATGTTTGAGTTTGAATTAAAAAATACTTTTCAAGTTTTAAATCCATCGTCAGTCATTCGTCCAAACAATGAACTTGAGGCATTCGCGTGGATATTAATCAAGGTAAATAATAGCACACCTGCTCTGATTGCCTCGATGATGCGCACGAATGAACATGGCGTAACTGGGATGTCCAGGTGCCCGTGTGATTGTTTGTGTGCATGTACAAAGTTCATTTGAGCGTGAATTTAAGGCATTATTTGCATCTGTTAGTGCGTACCTGTGGTTTATTGAACGCATTGAACTATTACTAATTAACATAATTATCACTCAATGCTCGATAATTAATACAGCTTATTATTTATAAATATTCATTATCATGCAGATGAGAACAGGTTAACTACCGATGACGATTTATGTGACGAACACGACGACGACGATCATCATCATCATCGTCGTCGTCGTCGTCGTCATCGTCGTCATCGTCATCATCATCATCATCATCGTCATCATCGTCATCGTCATCATCATCATCATCATCATCATTATTGTTATTAGTTAATTCAAGTTAGTATTAATTGCTAATTTAAAATATTAATTAATTGGTACTTAAAATGTTTGACAGTTGAGATTTTTATTATCACAATTAATATAATAATAGTAATAATATATTGTAATAATAAATAAATAAATAATAATAACATAAGTGAGAGTTACATTATTATTGTTATTAGTATTATTATTATNACTATCTCTCTTCATTGTAATTCTTACTTTCTATTAATTGTTATTCTCACTTTAGTCCCCATTCCCGTCCCCGTCCCCATTCCCGTCCCGTCACCATTCCCGTCCCCGTCCCCATCATTTTGTTGTTGTTTATTATTGTTACTGTTGTTTTATTTAGGGTCTTGAACAACATTGAACAACGATGTCGGACAAAGTTGATATTTTAGAGAAAAATAAACTTTGAATTTAATCGACAAATGAATCAAGAAAGTCAATGAATAACTTGCTTATAATGATTTATAGATGATTAATTAATTATTCATAAGTAATGACAATAAGACCCAGACAAAAAAAAAACAACTGCTGTCTGTAGGACAATATCATGTAATGTTGATCTGTTGGAACTGTTTCAGGTCTGGGAAATCCCAAGTGCATTTCGTTTAAAACAAGAAAAAAAATTCACAAAACCAACCAGCCAACCAAAACTAGCCATCTGCAAAATTTCAATCACCCATCAACCACAAAGAGGAGCTAAATTTTGGTGGAAAAGTATGCACGAACTCGAGATCATCGAGGGATACGAGATAAGGTTGACACTGATACAGGTTTGCTTCGACTTGTCATTCATAAATCGATTCATTCCACCCGGGTTTATTCACAAATGTCTGTCACAGCCACCTTCGGGATGCTCAGGAACACCTGAGCATCGTATGGCCGTTATTAGCATCATTCTCGAAATTTTCATTTAAAAAAATACATTACAGTTTTACGTTGTAAAGTTGTAAAGCGCGTAAAGTTAGCACATAAAATTGTTGTGATTCTTAACAAATTACAAATAGACACGAAATCGTCTGGGAAAACCCAGAGGTATTTTTAGTCGCGAAAGCTCGAGGCGCCCTAACGGCAGCTCTGCTGTAACAACAAAGCATGATTCACTAGATTTCTTTGTTTCAAAACTCGAAAATGGCAGGTTCCGTGCGATTTTATCTGTTACAGGTAGGCGAGGGCACCGATGTGCATCCAAGAGGAACCATTCTGGAAGGAGATAGCAACCAATTACTTGCTGCAGGAATCGAACCCAACCAAGTATTGTCAGTGACGATTTGCATGAGGCCAAGAACTGGGAACTGCACGCCACCAACCGAAGTCACCTTTCAACCGAACGAGCTACAAATACTCAACGAACTGGATTTTCGATTATTGGTATCTATTAAGTCTGTTAACAACAGGTGGGCCGTTTATCAGAATGCAGAATGGATGGACGAGGGAAGGAACATGCAAAAAGGTCATAAGGTCAACGTAACGCTGTATGACGAAAGCCAAGCAGTTGGGACAGTAAGATATGTTGGAGAGTTGAATGGTTATAGTGAAGGCATTTATTTTGGCATTGAATTAGACCCAAGCTACGAAGGAAGGGGAACCTCTGACGGCTGTTTCGGTGGAGTGAGGCATTTCACGTGCAAAGACAATTGCGGAGTTTTCTGCAACCTCTCGAAAATTCGAGTCGTCAAGAAATCTCCAGGAAAAGAGAAGTTTTCGAAACCAGAGGAAGACCAATCTGTCCTACCGATCCAGATCTGCGAGCAGAAGAGCAGATTATCAGAAGACCCTCATCAAGAGGAAGTCAAGCCCACTTTCTTGATGCCAAAATCTTTGCTTAAGTTCTCTGAGGGACCCCTTGGAGGCTCAGACCCTCATAGCAGTAAAGATATTCGAAAAGGTTAAATCTAACTTTCTTTTTCAGTCAGTGTTACTGATTTTGTTACTGAGATTGATTTTGTCAGACCAAAAGACATCCGAGGCATCGCCACTCTCGGAGGGAGAAAGGGTCGTCCACTTGACGGACTCGGGAGCTGAACTTGCCACTGTGAAATGGATCGGTGCTCTGCCGGGGAAAGGTGACAAGATATTTGCAGGTAGAAGGGATTTGTAGTGTGGAGGTCAATGTAAAGACTAAAAAATAATTCTGTTTCTGGAGTTTTTTTTCGTAGTGTTATTATTTGTTGTTTATAGTTATTAAAGTTAATAATAAAATTCTGCTAGTAATCAGAGTGCATAATGAAAGTGCCAGTCTATATTTTTGAGCAATGTAGGATCTTTAAAATATTTATGAATTACACAAGGCTATTGCCATGACGCAAATTGCAAAAGTTCAGTCTAATGATAATATTTCTTCATAATTACGATGACTTTACAATAGGGGTACAGTTTGACAATCCAGTTGGAACAGGCACAGGAAAGTTTGGAGAAATTCAGTACTTCAGGGCTGAGAGAGGATATGCTTCCTTCATCCCATTGGAAGGTTTGATCAAAGCCGAGGACATGATCGGAGCGGAACCAAAACAGAAGGCATCCTCTTCTAGGATTTCTAATGAAGCTTTGATGCAAGGGAAACTAACACATTCCATGCCTGGCATCATCGATTGGAGGGGTGAATTTAAGTCCGAAGTCTCTCCTTCCAGACTAGAACTCGACAGTACTTTTCCTCTATCGGGAAAGACCGGGAGCCTGCCGGACGACGAAGGCTCGGAAAACGTGCGCAGCTCGATCCGCGTCGTTTCTCTCCTTCCGATCGTCGAGAGCTTCAAAGAATCTCCTCAGAGCCCAACTCAGATGGATTGCTTGCGTCAGTTGATTTACAGAATTTGGAGAGAAAGTGAGAAATTGGGATGCTTAGATGCTCAGGCTGTGTCGGACCTGAAAAACATTCTGGCTGAAATTTACTCTCTCAAACTGCCTGGTGACGAGTCGATCCTGACTACCTCTGTGAAGCTGTTCGGTGTTTGTTACGAACTCGACAGAGTGAGGTCCATGTTGGTTAAACCCCCCGATAAATATGTTCAGTTGGAAGACTTGCTCAGGGATTCCGAGGAAATCGGCTCATTCTCGAGCCACTTCCTCGGCACTTCTGTTTTCATGGTTGCCGTGGGAGAGACGACGTCGAAGAATCGCGTCATTCCGTCGCCCGCTTTGGATTTCACTTCCATCTTTCTGAGTTGTCGTTCTTGCAAGGAAAACCTGCACTGTCCCAAATGTAAACCCAACAAACTGCCTGCATTTGTTTGCAAAGACTGTCTCACAGAGACGAAGTCCTTGCGTTTGTCTCTTTTCTGTATGCATTGTTTCCAAGTTTTTCATCAGAATTGCAATTTGCAGCATTTCAAGCAAGAAGGAATAGATACCGATGAATTTGAAAAAGCAAGCCCTTGCAAGCAACTCAACGTCCACAGTCAAGTATCTGATCGGGAGTCGTGCGTAAATAAAATGGAGCTCTTTGCCATCGTTTCTTCGGTCGGAGGGGTTCAGAGGATCTTCGGGAAAACCGGCCTCGGAAAAGACGCAGGGTGGTTCCTGTTGGAACAAAGTGGAATGAAGCGACCTCTGCCCGAGCTTGCCACTTTCTTGAAGGGCTATTCGACTTCTCCTTCGACATGCTTCGATCCAATCTTCCAGGAAATGCTGGACGGTTTGAAAATATGCTACTACCGTCCCTGCGCAGACCAGTGAGACGGCCGATCCGAGTCGTCTTCAAAAAAATGCCGTCGTCTCCAAAGGGGTAATTACTTTCCAAATTATTGATTTCGAAAGCAGCATTGAAATTGCAAGATTTTGAGTTTGAGGTGTTATTGCCAAATTATTCTCGTTATTCTGCTCGGAAAATTTTCAACTTTAACTCTACCGATTAGTTTGATTTGCATGTGCCTCGTTTGTCAACATCTAAACCATGATTTTTCAACAAAATGCTTCCCGGTTCTCCTGAGGTTCGTTCATCTAGTGTTAACATCTAATGAGCAATTTTTGGAGCGGGTGGTGGATTTTTGTTTTCATTGTTTGAAACGTTTCTGATTCGAGTGCCCGGTTGAAAATGAATTATTGAGTGTTTATCCCGGTTATTTGTCGGTGATATCGTTTTAGATGAGTGGCGGTTGGTTCTTTCGCCGAGATTCAACTAGCAATGTCTTCTAGCTTCTAGCAATGTCAATATGCGTTTATAAATGTTATTTCTTTTCTTTTTTATAAAAATAGAGTCACAAATTAATAATAGCGGTTAAAATGACGTCTGCTAAAGTCGATCACATTTTGTCGCATCGATGATGCCATCCAGAGTTTCTGCAGCAGGTTTAACCTTCTCCGTCGGCGAACAATTTACACGAACCTTGAGCGGTTGTCGCATTTGTTTGGAAATGTTTTTTGTTCAATTCTTGTAACTTAATTGCATGGCAACAATTTAGCTCAATCTTTGCTCAGGCGTGTTTTTTTATTTTATGTTTGTATTTATGCAGCTAATTGCTGGTTATTCTGACCTGAATGGTTGTTTGAAAGATGTCCAAGTTGATGTAAAACAGATCTGAATAGGCATGTACCGGATATCTGGTGGGATCAGGAATCCGATCGAATAGAAACCATCTGGAAATATCAGTTATCCGGCAGCCCATTCTCCAGTTTAAATAAATAGCTTTTTATCATCTTACATCTTACTGATTACATAAATTCAGACTAATTTCTTTCTTTTATTATCTATAATTTATTATTAGCTATATTTATTATCTATCTTTAATATCTAAATGTTACGCACGCATCACGACATCTCTTTGCGATTACATTTAAAATAGTTTAGTCATGATGGCTGCTTCTCCTAATCACATCAGAGGTTTTATTTGGAAGTATTTTTCGGTACTTTACCAACTCTCAGTCGAAAGTGGACGTTGGAAATGGAAATTCACTTTGGTGAGCCAACCGCAAAACATAATGATGACCCATTGACAGGGTGGTGCCAAATTTCATGGCGCTTCCCACTCCTGAGTGAGTGGACTAAGCATTACTTGTCACCCCATCTGGCAGTTTTGCAAGTGAGCAACATTTTAGTACTGTTGGAGATGTACTCCCAGAAGACAGGAGTTGATTGCTGCCTGAGAGAGTCGAGGGTTATCTCTTGACATAAACATGTCCTTGCTTAGTTTTAATTGTGCGTGACTCGTGACTTACGTTGTAATACATTCCTGTAACTTCATGGACCGTTAAATCTGGTATCCGGTAAGATTTGCTGTCCGGTACATGCCTGGATCCGAACGCAGATCTGTTCCCTTACATTCATATATTCCTTGCCTCTTTCATTACAGTTTCTTGGCGTGCATGTCGGTACGTGGGGTAATCGGATATTTTGAAGTTTTCAACTTATTCTATTCACAAGAGCCGCCGTGTTTACAAAAATCGTATTTATAAACCACCCCTTGGAGTTGGCTCGACTGTTTGTCGTCTGCGTGGATTGGCGCCATGTTACCTAGCTGCTTGATGTTGCATGTCCGAAATATTTTCTTAAAGTTAGATTTGTTAGAAAACCAACTTTGTTTTAGAGTATGTTTTGCCTGTGGAAAATGAAGTGATTTTTGTGATTTGTGATTTGTTTTGCGTTTATTAAAACAGGACTAGTTTTGTTATTCGCTGAAATATAATATGTTGATCGATATATTTTGTTAAAAGACGATATTATTATTATTATTATTATTATTATTATTATTATAAATAACAAAAAAAGTCAAAATAATTTCTAAGAACGACTAATAGACCATAGCGGAATTATGGCAACAATATATTTGAATAATGTACAATATTATTTAATCAAATTATAATATATTACGCANATTATTATTATTATTATTATTATTATATTTATACAATTCATCTCCTGCCATTTCACAATTTCCTTTATTCTGTCAGTCTTACATTCTCAGGTCGCGTGCTAAGCGTGCATTGAAGTGAGCCAGTTGTGAACTATGTTCTCACGAATTCTTCGGTGTTTTGTATGATTGAATTTGGTGATTATGATGATGATGATGATGGTGATGGTGATGGTGATGATGATGATGACGATGATGCATTATATTAACTAATTATTATTAAAAATATAGTAAGCATCATCATATGCTGATGGTGATTACGATGGTGATGATGACAACGGTATCATTATAATTAATTATTAATTATTACTATTATCATTATCATTATCATCATTATTATTATTATCATTATTATTAGTATTATTATTATTCTATTATTATTATTATTATTATTATTATTATTATTATTACTATTATTATTATTAATAGTAATGTGATATTGGTGAGGTTAATGATGATGATGATGGCGACAAAAATGTTTGCCATGATGATGGAGTCAGTGAGGGTGAAGGGCGATCTCGGACATTCATCGTAATTCAGAGACAAACAAATAAATTAGACATTTGATAATTCATGTAGAAAAACATCACAATGGCACTAAACATTGATGCATTCCACATATATTTAAACTTCGTGAGAAAAATGATTCTTTAAAAAAAATCATCAATAGCAATCCGATTGTTCGTAAATAAATGTTTATCAGTAATTAGTCTCAAACTAATTAAATAAATACATTGCGATGACAGAGTTCATTCAGTTCACAGACCACGGGAAGAACTTTTTGCACCCGATTCGTCCTCATAAAGCAACTTTTAGTGCAAAATGTTTACTAGATTAATATAAAAAAAAAGAAAAACATAAAACATAAAACCACATTTATCAACCAACCTTGAGTTTTTTTTTAACAATGGTGATGTTCTTTGAAAACCGTTTTAACTAGAAATTAAGCTGCTCATGTAAAACAGTAATTTTAATATATTTCAGAATGTGCAGTTCATCCTGTTGATGATGTTCAACTCTTTGCAAATGCTTGAATTCTGCAGAGATCCATGAACAGTAAAATCCACGATTCTTGACAACGCAGTATTCCAAATATCGCGTTTCTTGAATAAAATTTCCAATTTAGAAATAATGTAATCATTTGTAAATTTATCTTAATTAATTAGGAATAAACGGTTAGATTATTTAAACAATATTTCTCGGTCTTGTTGTGTGAGAACTACTACGATTTTTCAATGGCCCTCTGGTTTTATGACAGCGGGTTGCCAAATTCCTTTCTTTGAAATGTCTGACATTTTGAGACGGTTTTAAGACAAGTAATTTGAATTTCTAAACTGTTTCTTAAATTCGAAATTTTGAAAAAATTACCTAAAGAAAGACTTTCAAGAATTTGAAGGAATTCACAAATATTCTTGGCCGAAATTTTAACCAAAACGCTAGGATGAACAAAAATTAAATTTTTAATAGAAAACATTCTAAAATAAAATCACAAATAATCATGTGAAAGTAACTTAAGGCCAAGAGAGCAATTCCTGGGCTGCTTGTAGCGATTATTAATGAACTAATCAGCCCTGCATGCGTTCATTTGTAAACATCATCGACGAACATAATATTTTTCGTTCCGCGGATAATTTTCAGAGTAGATTGTTGAGGAAATTTCGATTCACTCCGAACCGATGTGATGTCTCAGACGGTGGATTTGCTGGAGGTTTCTGTACTGCCATGTTCCTTCATAAAAGATGTTATGATCGGCGCTTGGAGAGTTCTCAATGAAGGAGTAGAGAAGAAGGAAGGAAAGATTGTTCTTGGATTCAAGGTAAGAGTTTGGTTTGGTTGAGAGTCAATTTCAATGAGCTTGGAAATAAGTTTATGCGATGGTAAATAAAACTAAAAACACCAATTTTTTTTAACTCAAATGAATCCTGATGGTTATGCATTTGGGGGTTGATTCTGTGATGTTAATTAAGGTAATCAAAATACCATACATTTTGAATATAGTTTATAGAATGAAGCGATTCATCACACAGACATTAGCTTACTTAAACCAGCTTAAATTAATGTTATGTTAATATTTTTATAAGTTTCCCAATTGTGCCTTCATGAGAGTTGAGACGATGATGAGGGACGTTTTAACCAAGACCAATTTATTTCATAAACATGACTTCTATGTGTTTTTCATCCTGATGAGCAGTTGTGCCACTTATTGGTTACAGACTGGCAACACTCTGCAGTCTGTCAAACAAAAACCAAGAAACTCACATTTTAGCTATTTTTATTTAAGTCAGGAAACAAAATGTTTTACATCATCCTCTAGGATTTTACTATTTTCAGAAGTAAAATTACATTTTCTAATAGCAATGCAGTCAAATTGAGTTGCCATTGGCGTGATTTTTGACAGGTGGTCGGAGAAAATCACCTCGTCGCGGTGCTGGTGGGCGGCACGGATTCCGGGCTGAAATTCCTCAACGCGGCCTACGGGTGCCAGGTTAGCATCAGCTCGACGCCGCTCAGAAAATTCGAAACCTTCGCCACCAATGTCCTCGGCTGCGAGACGAAGAAGCTGGCCAGCAAGTCTGTCAAGGACCTTCACAATTCAGTGGGGGACTTGTTCTGGTTGAAGTATGCTTTCAATTACGATGGTGGGTTCTGATTTTCGATGGTTATTTCGAGATTTGAGTCGAGAAAATGAAGATGGAACGAACGACTGCAGCAATGAGATCAAGTTTTTTTTTTCCAGGAATGAATATAGGCCAGTTCATGAACTCTTGGAAGGAGGAATGCGACTTCTGGCTCAACCTCAAGCTACAAAACGACATTCAGGTCGAAATCTTCAAGGTCGTCGGCCAGAGAGAGGTCAGATGACTGTGGTTGTTGTAATACTAAAACGAGTAATGATTGCCACGGCAGTTTCTAAATGTTATGGAAACGTGAGATAACATTAAACAAGCACACGAATGGTAATTACAGTAACATCATGATCACCAACATTTCATGACATTTATCATGTCATCATCATTCAATTCTCTGAATGTCTCCATTGTATTCCATTTACATCCAGCCGCATGCCAAGCATCAGAGGCACTTTTAGATTTATGTAGAGCATCCTCAACAAGGTTGCTGCCAGCAGTTCAAACTGGGTTTCGAACACGACGCAAGACTCGCTTTTTACAGTCGCATGCAAGAACACAATCTCCTGAGCTATCTTGCTGACGCTAAACTCTTCGGGGATAGCCATCGACCATAATCAAGGCACTTCTAATAAAATTAACTATTATTGTTATTCTTCTTATTGTTGTTATTATTATTATTATTATTAATAATTATATCATCATTATTATATTATTATTATTATTATTACCATTATTATAATAATTATATTATAATATTATATATTATAATAATATCAATATTATATTATTATTATTATTATTATTACCATTATTATTACTAGTTGATACTAATAATATCAATATTATATCATTATATTATTATGATTATTATTGTTATTATTAAATTGTTGTGTTTTATTGCATCATTCAATGTGTCTCATCGCAACACCACAGATCCACATGTTCGTGAGGGCTCAGAATGCCGACCTTCTGGACGACCTTCTCTTCACCTCTCCGATCGTCCGGACGCTCGGAAACCAGGTGAAGATCATCACCAAGTCCATCGTCTTTCTGGGCGACTACTTCCAGAGGCCAAAAGTCTGATCGAACGAGAGAAGGAGATGAGGGATGACGGCAACAGATGCTAAAGATGACGTCGACTTTACTAGTTCTCGTTGATATCGTTGATGCAATGGTAATACTAATATTAAAAATTATCAATATTATGGCTGGTGATATTCTTGTTGTAAATGAATATTAATAGTAATAATGTTGTAATGTTTTAGTTCCATCTCACCTTTACAGTCTTTTCCGCATTTACGGCTTGAAAAAGCAATCCCGAAAGATCCGACAATTGCGTCGTTTCAGGCCGGGATTGCCCGTCGTTGGTGTCGGGACTGGCGATAGTTTCGAACTCTTTTGTCGTCGTCGTTGTCGTCGTCTTAGGTTATTCGAGTGCTTTTGCAGTAGTCGTAGAATATTTTTCTAATGGAGTTTCTAGCTTTGTCCATCTGCAATCACTGCCGACTCCAGCTTTACCTCCAGCGTTGCCGACCTTTCTTGCGACGGTCGTCCTCGTCCTCTCGTTGGATCGCACTGACATTTTTCGACGACGTTTCTTTTCGTCTCGTGACGACGACGAGGTCCGTACTCATGACGATGCACTTTCAAGGAGTATTTTCATTGCGAATATTTTATTCCGTGTCTCTGCCTCGATGATCCTGTTCGGTGCCCGCCAGTGCGAGCCTGAATTTTAAAACGACATTTATTTGTTTTTATCGCATATAATATTTATTATTATTGTCGTTATTGTTGTTATTATTATTGTTATTATTATTATTATTATTATAAGATTGTTGTTTTTAAATGCGTAATTATTATTCCAGCATAATATTGGAGGAGTCTTTTTGTACAGTGTGTGAAAGAATTTTAATCGTGTCTCTGACGAGGTGGACTCATTATAATTAGTTATTATAATTTATTATAATTCTTTGTTTATTATGGATCTGTGTCACTGTCCTGTTTATTGTTGTTGTTATTATTATTATGACTGACCGACCTGGTTCTCTCTCTGTGATGATTGGTTGCAATCGGCTTAGAAAACGTAGACTTTTTTTCTACATTTGAATGCTTATATTTTTGCACTGCAGTTGTACTAGAATTACAGTATAATTAGCATATAATTTATTCATTTTACTGACCAATAGCATTGAGGGTCATCTCTGGTGTCATTCACTCGATTAGCATATCTCGCCCTTCAGAACTGTCAGGCTTCGAGTTGTGCACTTTAGACAACTGCTACTTTTGGGGATCAGAATTGTCAGATGGAATTAGTCGTTCCTAAAAATCTCATTGCCTTCCACGATTATTTTATTATTGCAAATGATCGTTTTATAAATGTTATTCTGAGGATAATTGTCGTGATTTCCGACCAAGAGATCCGTGTTGTTTTATCTTTGACCCCAACTTAAAGTCTTTATTGAGGCTCACCGACCACATTGGCATCCTTCAATGAGCGTCTTTGCAGATGCTGACGGAAAAGAAATATTCCGGGACAAGACAAATGGATCAATGTCTCCCCAGGATCACACACAGTTTGACACTACGTCGTTTGCCAGACACCTTACGTCCATCTATTTGCCATCCATCCATCCGTGTTCCGCTTGAACTGGTTACCCTTCAAGCACGTATACATTGTAAAGAAGTATTACTTTAGTTTTGTCGTTAGTTAAGTATTTTTAATGAATAATGGGCACAAGGAAAGGTCGGTTTACAGGGATGTCATTTGTGGGGCAGATCCCCGGTGCTCCCCCCCCACCCTGACTTTTGATGATGAAATATAAAACTAATTTTTATTACAATTAAGGTGTCACTGGTAATTACCAATTGGTTATGGTTATGTCATTGCTTATTGTGCAGAAACAATGGGATAAGATGACAGTCACAATGAAAGGACAAATCTACTTTTCCGCCACTGAAATTTCTAAATAAATCAACTTTCAATCTACGATTAACAATTCAAAAAATAAATTAATCATTGTTATCCTGTTATCCTAGCGGAACTCATCAGAACACTTCTTGTTTATTTCTGACAACAACAAAAAAAAACTACCCCCCATCATCTTCTAAATATAGCAACCAATAGACATTAGCAAAGAATGAAACTGTTCGTGAGTCATAGTGCTGGTGAGGGAAATTCCGATTGACATCTGTTTCGAAATTCAATTTGTATTGTGTCAAGTGTATTGCAACAAAACATTTGATGAATCAGTGTTCGAGTTACCTGAAAGGGTTTACCTTAAGTCACGATACTTGCCATATTTGAAAAAGAGCTTGTTTTGAACTTTTTGAGTTTCGCTTTCAGTCATTTCAGTCAACTTAGTCGTAATAGTAGTACACCCAGTCCAAGATAGACAGGGAGTACCCATTATTATAATAATTATCATTATTACACCCAGTCCAAAATAGACAGGGAGTACCCATTTTTGGCAATATGTCAATCAACCAATATGTTACGAAAATTACTCAAACTTTAGTATGTTATGTAAATTATGCTTCGAAAGTTTTACATTGAATTTGGTGAAATATTATTTTCAAACTTAATAGAAAATCCCAAAAATGTTTTATAAGTGGTAAAGTGACATTAAAAAACATTAGTGACCTAATGTCCTTGATTTGAATAAATTCTGTTGTTTGATGTACGAGAAATTTGCATAAAACATGCACTTCCTATCTATATTGCATTAGTCATGCACCTTCTCCTAATCGATTTTTTTTGCCTTGAGATTTTGCGTAGTTCTGGCTAAAATTAGAAACTTTAAAACCATCTTAAACCAAATAGAAACCAACTTTCAGCAAAATCGGTCGACTATTCACGGATGCCAAACCATGGGGTCGATGGGCAGGATGGGCTGGATGGGCACTCCTTTCTAAACTTTTAACAAAAGACCAATCACTAGACTAAACATCGAATTAGCTCCATGAGGCAATCCTTATTATTTGTGCTCACATCTCAACTCTCGTCAAAATCATTCAACTATGGAAGAGCAGGTTCTCATGATCAAGTCATACGTAGCCATTCTTGAGGCGTAAGTGATGGGCGTACTTTCATGTTTCAAGGTAATCTTTGAAGTTGTAACATTTGTATTATTTGTGTTTGCATTTGTATTTGTGTTTGTATTTAGCTAGATCTTTTGTATCCGAAGTCGGATGCGACAGGAATGCAAGCCATTTAGCCAACCTACACAATAAATATGTTACAATATAAAAGAGCTAGCGGCCAGCAGTTGAAGTCAATTTTGAGGTAAGTTTTAGATTTTGAGAATGTAATTGTAATGTGATCATTAATAATAATTATATAATTATAGCAAAATAATATGATTAGACTCATGTCAGCATTCATGTCATTGTTGATAGTTAGTTACTCAGCTAATTAAAATATATTTAACATGAATAAGAATCTAGTACGTAGTGAATAAAAATATTACATTATTATTGTTATTATTATTATTATTATAATTATTATTATTTATTTAAATTATTAAATATTTTAACAAAAATATCATAACGTTAATGTCATCGACAATTTTGATTATACCTTAATAGTATTCTAATTATCATACAAAATTGAATAAACATTTAAAGATATGTAATTATTCATTATAATTAAAATAATTACGATATTATTATTTTTTACAAATCTTAAATGCATTATTACTTAAATTGTTATAAATTATTATAAATTACATCAAATTATTCCTAATTATTATCAATAATTAATATCTACATACTGAAATCTAACATAAATTTAAAATATTTTTTTTTTTTAAATTTATTCGTATAAATATTATTAATATTAATTAATAATAACAACAATTTTTTTCATCAGCCGGCTAGGAGCAACATACAAACTAAAACATATCCTCAAGAACCATGAATCAAAACACAAACATCGTCATGGTCCAACAACCTCAACCTATGACTGTTGGAACAACAAGGTTAGTCAGTGGCCATTTTAAACTTAATTACTATTAATAATAATAAAATAACATTCTGCTATTAAATTGAATAACTTGTTTATTAGTTCTTATTAACTAATGTGATTTCTTTATTAAATTTATCCTTTAAAGTTATTAAATTGATTTCCCAGCGTCGCATACCAGGGGCCCAGGGACTGGAGTACAAATTTTTGTGGTTGCTCGGACTGCTCAGAGTGTAAGTCTAACTTATGAAGATAGATATTTATGATAGATGAGATAGCTAGGTAAGATAGAAAGATAGATATTTATGATAGATAGTTACATTTATACATAGATGTATTTAAGATAGGTATTTATGATGGATAGATATTTAAGATAGATTTATTGATCCACACCATTTAGATACACTACGGTTAGTTTCAAAGTTAGAGTTGTAGATATGGTTAGGATGGGTTAGGGTTACGTTTGATTACGTCATACTTGTAGTTATTTCATCACCACCTCCATCAGCATCATCGTCATCATCATAATTGTCATCATCATCAACATCACTCTGGTTCGGATAAAATCAACAATCAACAAATAAAAATAATAAATATTACATAGATTTACAACTCAAAAATTTTTTTTAAATATTTACAAAAAATAATAATAATAAGTATTACATCGATTTGAATTTATTCGAATAATAAATTAAAACCAATTAATTTTTATCAACAGGTGTTTACTGTACTTTCTGCATTTGTTGCTACACCTGTACTATGGCCGCTAAAATGGACGAGTGTCTGTTGGGACCAATTTGCCTTGGTTGGCCGTTTTGTGCCGCCATGAGGACCAAGTTGAGGGGGAGTCTTAACATCCAGGTGGGTTGTTGGGATGAACCTCAGCCGTTATTTGATTACATTTAAAGATCAAATTAATTAAGTTGGATTTTTAATTATATTGTAATACTTTTGTTCTTTTTTTGAGTATTTTGTAATAGTTTAATCGATAATTCACAGGAGGATGACAAAAAATAATAACTATAATTTTATATAAATCATATTAATATTATTATTAATATATATATATATATATATAAAATTATTCAATAGTACTTCATAATTTAAATGTTAAATTGTACAATTACATATTAGAAATATCATAACCGATGGTATTCATAACATTTACAATTTTATATTAAATACATTATTTACAATTTATTACGTAAATTTATATCAATAATAGGTAAATATAGATATTTATAATAATATTATTTTAATGTTAATACTATTATAATGTTTATTTTTATATTAAACACAATCAACTAATCAAAATGATTCACTCAAAAGGGAAGCATCTTCAACGATCTCATGTGTACCGTATGTTGTACTCCGTGTACTGCACATCAGATGTACAGGGAACTGGAGAATACCAAATAGTACTTGTACTGAGAGTACACGCATTTGTACTGAGACGTTGAGATTTGAATTCCGACAGCGGTTGACAATTTGAAATTTGGTGTTTGTGGTGATTTCCTACTGACACTTTTTAGTTATATTTTATTAAAAATATAATATGAAGTAATAAGAAAGTGTGGAAAAAATATGGTCAAATATGTTATTGTACTTTGATAACAATTAGACTGCAGTTTCTGATTGGCTGAAACACTGCGTCATGCTGAGGTTCAATCTTCAACAAACGAGTGACAAGCCTGAGATGGTGGAATATTTGGATGGACAGATGAATGAATGATTAGTTGCACGGATGGATAAAAACAACTGAATGACCTTGAAGAGCTTTAAAAATTTCACTTCATTGACATGGAAATATCAATCCCCAATCGTTCCATTACAAAATTACAATCTGTTTTGTCATCATAACGGGAAAACACGTTCCAAACAAGTCATTTGGTGAAAATGCCATCATTTCCATTTGCGACAAAAACACAGAAAGCCACAAATAATAATAATTACAACCACCAAGGTTGACAGGATAATTAAAAGCAGGGACATCGTCGTGAATACCACTGGTGCCTTTGGGACTGAAAAATAAATAAAACATTAATGTGTTGTAATATGTAATATGATGTGAATTAATATAATACAATAATCATTATAACAACCTTCACAACTGCTGTTGCGAGACTTGGGATCCAGCTTAACGTATCCTTCCAGACAGACACACTCATAGTCTCCATACAGGTTATTGCATGTGGTCGTGTTAAGATCGCAACTGGTTTCAGTTTTGCATTCATCGATGTCTGTAAATGTAATAAATTATTTAACATCACATGAATTATTTTTTAAATATTATGCCTGAACCTCTCATTTGGTTCCATTTCTTAAAATAAATTGTGTGCATAGTTTGATTAGGAAATTTTAATATTTAGAGGTCGCTCAAATTAATTCAAAGTTTTCGTCAAAAAATTCGTCAAAGTTTTCTCAGACGAGAATATGGTGTCCATGATCAACGTCGATCCAAAATCGTCACAGGTTTCATAAAGAAAATTGATCCTAACAACTAAAAAAACACAAAATAAAGTTAGGGCTGTAATATTTCTTACCCTGGCACTCCATAGCATCGTTGGTGTAGAGCCCTTCAACACAAAGGCACAAGTGAACTTCAGTGTAACTGCGTTTTATGACGCTTACACATCTTTTGTTCCCACAGCTTCCATTGTTATCCAGACAATCTTGCAACACGAAAAGCAGTCAAAATTATGGCTATGAAAATAAATAGTTAATAATTAAAACATAAACTATATTATTTTTTACAATTACACATCAAACGTTTATTGATGTACAATGTACAAGCTTTGAGTATATAGCCGGCACATATCAAATCAAGACAGTCGAAAGGAATAATCCCAAAGAAATTGTTATCTGTCGAGGGGACATCCTAATAAAGTGATATGACATTATCTTGGCGAACGAAGTATTTAGGGTAATGTAGCGCTAAGTGAAAAATTAAACTTCAGTCCAACAAATAAATCACATTATTACAAATCAGATTATTTTATTCAAAAGTAATAACAAAATAATAATAATAAATAGTTATTAATAAAAATAATAATTTAATAATAAAATAATATTGAAAACCCTGGCGGCGAAATATTATTTGATTATTAGGTTTATTATTGTGATATTTATAATCTTTCAAGTGCAACTCATGTGATGAATGATTAAGTTTATAGCATCTCACAAGATCTCACAAGTACCCCTTGACATTGAAAAAATACTTAACATTGAAGAACATTCCTATTCAGTAAATAATCATACAAGTCATCGTTAAACAATAACTGACAACAAGATTATTACGTAACCGTGGTATTTACAGGTAATACCACTCACTTGTTAACTGAATATTTATTGAATAAATCCAACAATAAACTCGTCTTAAATTAAGCCCCGTCCTTTATCACAATAATAACAATATTATTGTTAGTATCTTATAGTTACATTATGTTATTGGATGATCCTGCCAGTAGTCACATGATTGTCTCAAAGATCAAGCCATGCATGCTCATTAGACCACCCATGATTTATATTATTATTATTATTGTTGTTGTTGTTGTTATTATTATAATTATTATTACTATTATTATTGTCATTAAATGAGTAATAAACTGAATCAAAGAGAAAGAAACAAAAAAATTACCAATTGCAAAGCACATGATTCCAATTCTTCCTTCAATGCAACCTGGACACCAGCGCTTTGAAATGCACCCTTTGTACAAGTTGGGATCCATCTCCAATATCTCTTGAACTGAATCTGTCAAAAAATAAGCTGATTTTCCTCAAAGGTTAAATTAATGGAATGATACTTGTGAGAAATTGGTCATCATTAAGCATTCTAACTGGTTAAACTATCTTATTATCAAAATCTGACAAGTAATATATATTCCTATGAAGTGAGAAAGGAGGTATGTAAACAACATCACATATTCTCAAATCTTCCTCGGTGTTAAAATCGTTTCATTATAAATCGATCACAATTGTAGCAAGGGTTAGAACCTCTATTTGATGGCACCATCCTAACCGTGTAGTTACGTAATGGACGTAGAAATAGATTTATATTTAAAGTAAATGCAACTTATTTAAAGTAACCCTTCGAATAGACAGAAAGACTGTCGCCTTCATTTCCACAGAAGATTGCCACTTTCTTGAGACATAACTTGCATAAATCTAACCTACTGCTTGTCATAGGTAAGCTCTTGATGCAGACACACTGTTCCTCCTAATCAATCAATATTATTATTATTATTATTATTAAATAATGAATAAGTAATTAATATCAATAAAATTATTATTTAGTTTAAAAATGAAATTGCTTAACAAGTCCAAGCGTTTAAGTCTTAAAGTTATGTTTGCCAATATTATGACGTTCTCGGTGCGGCAGATAATATTCCCGCATTATTAATTAAATGGTTAATTGATTTTCTTGAAACAAATATCAATTTTATTCACCGAATTAAAGCCATAAAATGGCGTGTCTGGGCATGTCAATTCACAATCCCGAAAGTCTTCGATTGGTTTCAATTCCTCAAAGTACTTCTTATTATAACATCCCACATATTTGTGCAGATTTCCTTCTGAAATAAAATAATAAAATTAATTTAATGATAATTTAAAAGTAATTATGAATTATACATCGATTATCGATTATGTAATTAAAACCATCATGTATTGGAATGTCAGGGAAAATATTCAAAATCCAAATTTATTTTTTAAATCATATTCTTTAAATTAGAATTTTTACAATTTGTTCACCGTAGCCGTCGATCGTCATCTCGAGTAATTTGTTATCAGTTTGAAAATCTTGACTAAAGGACAGTTCCAGGGTACCAAAGAGGCAGAGGTCCCACTGGTCGCACATGAACGATGTTGATTGAATAGCACGAAATGCCAAAGCGCCTTTATATCCGAAGAACTCATTTCCATACACTCTAACACTTCCTCCTCCTCCTGCTGGAAAATATTTGTGTATAGATTTTAATTGCAAGTTATAAAATATGAATCCTGCTGAATAAATTAAAGTAATTAAGTTTGAATATAATTCATAATTGTTTCCAACCAACGGAATAATTAATTGCTCGGATAATTTCAACNAATAAATTAAAGTAATTAAGTTTGAATATAATTCATAATTGTTTCCAACCAACGGAATAATTAATTGCTCGGATAATTTCAACTTATTAACCTGAAAATTGATAAACATAAATCATAACAAATAATTTAAACTATATTAAATTATAAAATAGGTAAATGAAAATAAATATTTAAAACTCACTCATAGTATTTCTCAAAGTGACATTCACATATTTTACGTAATGATAATTTTTAAAGACGATGATTAATAATGGCGGTACTTCGGTTCTGTTAAATACTTCGAAGTTGAGAAACATATCATCTTCCGTGTATAGTGCAGCAATGTTCGACATGCTGGGCCAGCATAGTACTTCCATCATCATCATCATCATCATCATCATCACCACGATGAAACTTGCAACTGTCAGAATCCACATGTTGTTTCAATTCGTAACTTTGTTAAAACTGCTTCCCTGACAAAAACATTTTTTCGCGGCCTTATTTCCGTTGAAAATTTGAATTCAACATTCAACGATGACGTCACAAACATAAACAATCTAAAAGTGAAGATGCATGTTAAATTCATAATCGGATGAGATGGACAATGAAAATGCATCCAAAAAGAGAAGAACAACAACCACGACAACAAATCAGTTTTTAATTTATTTTAAATTTATTCCAATCCTGATCCAAAAATCTCAGACCAGATTCTACAAATCTTTCAGATCCACAGAAATACTCAACTCTATTATTCAGTTCAATTCACTGACCATCCATGACCATCATCATCAGCATCGTCCCTTTCAAGATTGCTATTGGCACCATTACCATTATCATGATTAGCATCATTACCATTAGCATCACTATCATCATCAACATCACCATCATCATCCTTCTCACCTCCAGGTAATACGCAATATATGGATGGTTGCTCAATACACTTGTTAGTTAACTTACTAGTTTCCGGACCGTTTTATTTTACAGTGTAAAGTGGACAGCTTTTACATTATGGGCTCTTATCGCTCTGCAGATACAAATACTGATGAAGTTATATTTTTGAGCAGTAACAATTAAGCTTTAAATTTGGTTTAATACTAAGGCCCAATGCGTGTAATATTTTTGGCTTATAAGTAATATCTTCGGATTGAATTTATCAACGATGTTTTGA